>JAURVB010013642.1:0-83656 GCA_033002965.1 Piper betle | reverse complement strand
CTATAATAATAAAGTAAAATATTACTTAATTAATAATGTTTATACCCGAGAAGTACAAAATCATATTAAAAAAACTGGGTAAATATTGGTATATTTTAAACACTTAACATGTCGCCGCTACTTCGGTTGGCCACTAGCGAGTCTCCGGCTTGCCCCTGCCACCGGACCGCTACCACCGGCTTGCCCTCACCACCATTGGCGCCACTGCAGTAGCCACAAGCGATGTCATTTTTAAAGTCGATTTCTGCCGCCGCCACCACCCATTCAAGCCATTTTCTGGGGTCAGCGTGCCACCTCTGACCGATCCAACCACCCACATAGATTACCTTCATTGAGATCTTTATTTTGAGACCACCCATGACCACCCCATTGCTGCGATAGCGGCCAGCGACACCGCAACACCTAATGGTTATTCTGCCCCTTTCTAACCAGCCAGCAATCGTACTCCACTGTTCGCCCCCACCACCATGATTCTTGTCGCCTTGGCCATCGATCCCGACTGGCCGCGACCCCAGTCGCGCAACCGTCAGTGTTTTCCCACGATGGCCACCGCCCACCCCGTTGAACCCATATACCTGTGTCCACATCTACTAGCCCATGCTCGCGTCTGCCTACCTGACCCAGTTCACCTGCTCAGGAGTCCCATGATCATGCCTAACCCCCTACCCGCGTCCAGCTACTTGGCCTAGCACTGTTGCTTAACTTGGATGAGCTGCCTCAGCTCAACTCGATCGACTCACCCAGGTTGACTCGTTTTGCCATTTTCAGTTGTTTTTTATTGTTTTTGGTAATTTGAAAACTCCTGCATTAGTATAGATGCATATTCACATTATTTATCATATTTGATATTATAATTGGTTTTATTTATTTATTTATTTATTATTATTTATTCTTTTTATTTAGATGTTTGTCGTATATGATGAGTGCTTATGTGATGATTTATTATTATTATTATTGATATATTTACTTATTAATATTAATGTTATTCATGTTAATTAAATTGTATATATTTATTTATATATTTATCTATTTGTTCGTTGCAAGTACTTTATTATTTATTTGTATTTAATTGTGTGTTTTGAATTGGATAACCATGATGACTATCATATTATTATTATTCATAATTAAATAAAATTAACTAATTGTTTATTTATTTATTGAATGATTATGTATTTATTTATTTAATTATTTATATGTTTACTAACACGTGTACATGTGATGTTTATTCGTATTTAACCATGTATTTATATAGTATATGTTATTATTATTTTATGATTAGAGTATTGATAATTTGCATGTATTCATTATTTATCTATTTATTCATTAGTGTATGTATTTATTTATTTATTATTTGCTATTAGTTATTTCCTTTATTATCTCTTGATTTGCGTGTTGTATGTTTAGTTGTAGGTTTACTTAGTATTGTCTTTCTTATTAGTATGTGCTAATGATGTGAGTACACACCACGAGCTTGCATCATATAGAGGTGACAATATTTTACTTAGCAGTAGGTTTTAATCTAGGTTTTGGTGTCCAAGCTCGTCGTAGATGAGACGACATGCTTGGAGCTTGGACCATAGGTCCGTTAGGACTCTTCTCATTGTTTATCACTACATTCTATTGGTGATTTTATTTTCAGATTGCAGGACTTGTTAAATTGTTGTTTTATCGGATACCACTTAACACTGGCCATTTAGATGTATTTTACTTCTGTGATTAATAACCTTCGAGGATGCTTGAGTTTAATTTCGAAGACAAGATCCACCGTAAGTTGCCTTGAGGCCTATTATATAAATCCCTTCCTAGGCCTATATATGATTTTCTCGAGTTTTCCAGTAAGATGTGAGAAATGGTAAAATCGACCACTGCGTCTTGAGATGGGGCGCATGTTAGTCAAAGAGGGTTCTAGACTTGGTGAGTGTCTGTTCCATTCTCGAGGGATCCTGACAACTCCACCTTTGAGTTCCTCAAACCCGAAGAAGTGTGGAGGTTTATAGGTAATGCAATGCAATGCATGTCTAGACTTGTGGTTTCAAAGGATATTGAAGGCACATGCCTAAGAGTATTCGGCCTCTGTACTCAGGCCAGAAGTGATACAGAGGATGTAGAGGGCTGAAAGAAAAGAAAGTAATGTTCCCGTGTAGTGGATAGTTTTTAAAGTTGATGAAGCATGAGATGAATAAGAAAGTGGACACTGTCGCGTGAGGTTGGCGACTCCTAATTAACGCCCTTATGAGAGATTCTGTGAAAGAGTATAAAAATATTTTCATTTAATAGGAGGGTCAGCTCTCCTGTGCCAGTTTGACTATTAGCTATTTTTGGACCAATAACACTTATTATTGACGTTTTCTTATCATATATGTAAAACCCACAATTTGAGTCAGGGTTTTATATTCAGAACCTGTAGGTTCGACCGTTATTTTTGAGTTGAATATGTTTCAAAACACGTGTATTGAGCCGATGCCGGTCGCGTGTATGAGCTATGAGAGTCACACGTACCAAGTATATGATGATAACGTCTTGAACACAGCAGAAAAGAATAAGTTATCAAAATATATGAGAGTATGCAATTATTTTTTTATTTATATATAGTGGATCGTAGAATTAGTTTTAGGCCGTTTATTGCGTTAGGACGCGTTATGGGGCAGTTTGGGTGGGTTGATAGTTCTAGAGCATATCATCATGATGTTTTGGTGTTGTTTGATTTTATGGGATTTTTTTCGATTTTTTCAGGATTTAATACAACTTAGTTATTATTCTTGACTCAAGCAGGACATGAGTCAAGTATTATTTACGATATTGCCACCCAGTTATTTTTTTCACCCTCGACGATGCGTTATGGGGCAGTTTGGGTGGGTTGTTAGTTATAGAGCATGTCATTATAATGTTGTAGTGTTGGCTTTATTTTATGGGATTTTTCCCGATTTTTTTGGGATTTTCTACAACTTAGTTATTATTCATGACTCAGGACGGAGACGAGTCAAGTATTATTTACGATATTGCCACCCAATTATATTTCTCCCCCAACCTTTCTTTCTTCTCCCTTGCCCAAACCCTTGCCCCGACGCCACCCCCATGCTTGTCGTCGTCACCGCCATGGACGCCACCCTGCCACAGATTGGCACCTCCTAGCCCTACCATGGCATCGCCGTGCCGCCCCAACTAGGCCCGGCCACTATTTGGCTGCCCCGATGCAAGGAAGCCGCGCCTTTGCACAGGACTTTTGTTGCCGATCGTGTCATCGGCGACCATCACTGCCACGATCAGGTGGTAGCCTCGACACCCTCAACCCTCCAATGATCTTTCCCGATCGGAGTGGAGGCCATCACCGCCCAGGCCGGCCAGATTTAGTCACCCACACCGCTGCCCCTGTTTTAGCCATTTTTCGGCGAGCCACCGCCTTCCGCCGACCATGTCAACGCTGTAGACGCATCGGGCTCGCCAAACCAGTCCAATGGTACCCAATACCATTGCTATCCAGCCAGTAGACGCCACCAATGACTGTTGCCGAGAAAACCGTCGGAAGCTGCCAGAAAACCACTAAAGATGCCGAAAAATCGCTGGAACTTGCCGAAAAATTAGATTCGCTAGAATTCGCCGGATCTTCCACAGAGTTCATCCAGTCGAACCGGATCGAACATCAGACACCGATGAGCGCCAAATTCGAGCTTCGAGACACGCGACAAAACCCTAGCCATCGCCAATTGTCGATGACGAGAGGTATAATTACCTCCGAGTTAGTTATTTAAAATTGATGATTTTGTTGTGTGTGATGTTCATTGAGTTTGATGCATCATTTAGTTAGCGGGAGTTTGTATTTAGTTTGGATGTGTAGGTACGGAGTAGGAGCTTGCCGCCTAGACGCGAAGACATGCTTGGAGCATTTACCAGGTCCATTTAGGACTCTTCTCTGTTTTTATGCTCTATCTGTTGTGTGTTTGTTTTAATGCTTGCAGGACGGGTTAAGTGGCGTTTTATCGGATCCCACTTAACTCGGGTCATTTAACCGATCAGTCTTCCCGATTAATAACCCCTTGAGGATGATTTCAAAAACAAGATCCACCACAAGTTGCCTTCCGGCCTATTATATAAATCGCTTCCTAGGCCTATATATATAATTTTATCGAGTTTTCAATGAGACAAGAGATGGAGAAACCGACTGTACGTACCATGAGCGAATGCCGTGACAGTCAAAGCAGCCTCTGGATTAGTGAAGCAGACTGTTCCATTCATGAGGGATCCTGACAACTCCGCGTTTGAGTTCCTCATACCCGGAGAACATAGAGGTTTACAGGTATTGTTTAGTATAACACATGTCTGGGCTATGGCTTAAAGGGTACTAAAGGCGACTGCTTGAGAGTACTCGACCTTCGTACTCAAGGCCAAGAGAAATATGGAGGTAAGGAGAGGGCTTAGGATTTGAGACCAGAAAATGAAGTAAGAAAATGTCGAGAGAGGCATCAGTAGCAATAGATCAGCTAGTTTGGGATGCTACCGGGTCTGCAGCCCAGTGGCTCCTCAGTAGGTGCTCTTCAGAGTGTTCACGAGGAGTATATGATGTTTTGTTTCATATGAGAGTTTGCTCTCATAGCCAGGTTGTTATAGTTTTTTTTTTCTGGACCAGTAACACTTGTTACTAACGTGTTTTTATACTATATGTAAGTAATGATCATGAGTTTTAGGAGCCAGCTTGGTTGGAGAAGCACTGTTGTCGCTTGCACACATGTCAATCAATAGAGTGGTTCATATTTTGTTTATAATGTTATTATATTATGAATGGCATGACTAAATGCTTGAGACATGATGATGTGGCATGATTAATTGTTAAGACATGATGACAGAATGTGAAACATGAATAGATTGCACAGTAGAAGTGTGGCGGGTTGAAACCCAAGTTCCAGAATGAGTATACATCATATTAGATTATGTGTGATTGAAATTGTTGATATATGCATACATACTTGAATATATTATTTTGACAGGGTGGACCCTAATTGCACTTTTAGGGGAGACTCTGTCCGTTGTATTTAGAAATTTTTATGCGATTTTCATCATAATTGTATTGGTGTGTAAATTAGTTTGAATGTCATCTATGTAGTATCATATTAGGATTCTGTGCATTCATCCATATATGACGAGTAATATCTTCATCTTAAGATGTCGAGATTAGATCTGCACGAGTTGGGTTCGGGTTAGCCGACCTAACTGGGCCCTGTAACATGCCGGTTCGGTTCACAAGCTTGAACCGGATTTGGGGTGTTACAATATATGTAGGTTGCATGATTCTAAATCTACTTTGGTGGGAGGACAGATAATGCAACACACACTTAAGTTCAACACAATTATTTTCTTTTATGCTTTTATTTTACGATGTCTTCCATTCTCTTAACGCCAAGCGGGTTACTTCGATATATATTATTGATCTTGTCTTATAGACTAGCTTTTTAGATATGACTTGACTCAATCACGACATTTTCGATCTGATTCTTAGGTGAACCGAAATCGGGGTGTCACATGTGTGGTGGTGGTACTAGTATATAAATTTGTTAAATTTTAATAAATCTATCCCATGTAAAGGCATGATTGTATAATAGATGTACTTAGTTGAGATTTAGCAAGAGCTTAGGGAGTAACAATCATCCCTTTCTTGAGAAGTCAATTCTTGTTATTAAGAAAATTGTAATAATGAGATTTTGGAGATCTCATATAATAAAGTGCCTCAACATCACAACATAAATTTTTATGGAAGATAATTAAATCTAGCTGTTATAATTTCAAAATGTGTGAAAATTATAATCGATCAATTTTCTTTTTTAAGAATTATCTTTAGAATGCATAAGTCATCAAGGGGAGCGGGCTTAAAAATAATATATAATCATTGTTAGTGGCAACCCACTCTAGCAAGTGGAGATCCAATGAGAAGATTCAATAGGTACAAATAAACTAATGGGTGATGGGGGAAGCACTATCAATTTATTTTATAAAATTCATTTCTATGATGATAATGATCAAAACTGCAAATAGGTTAACTTAATTATCTTAATAAGAGTTAAGGTCAATTAGACAGCATATTGACTATAAGAATATACTTGTAAACTCTTACTTATATGAATGTAATAATGAGGCTGTTTATTGATGGAGTTATGACTAATCTCATAAATAAAAAGGATTCATAAAAATAAGATACTCAGCGCATGGCTGGAATAGCACCACCGCGATCCTTAATTTCGATCACATTTATGATTTTTTGTTAGATATATCAAAGTCTTGACTTTAAGGTATGAGGTACAAAGACTTAGTCTACCTTTACTTGTTGAGGTAAACGAATGAAGCAAGTTCAAATTGAAAGATATTTATTCTAAAATAAAATCTACCTCTACTTGTTGAGATCATGAATGTAAAACTAGGAGCAAGTTTAAATTAAAAGATTTTTGTTCTGAAATAAAATTACACAAGATCATTCTTTTCTTAGAGTTGTTAGTTTTTATGGTTTTAAAAACATGCGGGGATTGGTGGTTTTGAAATTAGCATCGTAGTGCAGGGTTTTTCACCTAGTGTCCGGACGCTATAAGCATCTGGATTTTCCAATCCAGAAGCTAGTGCCCGAACGTTGGCATGTGTTGGGTGGCACCCATTGACGCCCGATGGCTTCTTTTCGTTGTTTATTCTTCGTAAATCCTATTTTCTAAGGAGTAAAAAGTTTTTGACGTACCTTTTTAGTTTCCTTCTTTATGAGTTTTTAGAAGAATAACTTGACTTTTAGATTGAGTTTAAGTTTGATCATGCAATGTGAAGAGATTAAAGGCTCTCCAGATTGCTGCACTCTCAAAGAGAAGAGTCATTATATCTTAGATGTGAGTTACTAAGTATGCTTTAGTATAAAAGGCGGTAATCTTATATTAAAGAAATTGTTTTGATATGCCTTGAATACAAGACTAACAAATTGTTCGTGCAAATTATTTGTTTGATCACCTTCTTCAATCAAGCGCCCAAATTTCAACCACTAATGTGTTTTATTTTTCAAAAAAGGGGCAACTTCTGTGACTACGGTGCACTGCTCCTTGCTTCACCCTGTGCAGGAAATCTCATCTTTTAGATTGAGATAACTAAATAGTTTTATTGTTTTTAGGTATGAATAATGTAAGAGGGGTATTATGTGAGGGGCATGATTGTAATTGCATGTGTTTGAATTGGATTGGCTGGCGGGATAAAAATAGAGCACGGGATTGGATATAAAAATAGAGGAGACTCATTGTAACAGGGTATTGTTTTGATGAATGAAATTGTTTCCGTTTCTTTTATATTCTTCTCCGACCTTTCAGGAGGAACACCACAAGCTCCTGATCCTTCCCTGATTCCGTTCCCAAATAGGTTCCCAGCTTCACCACGGTTTTGCAGGATTGATCATCAAGATGGCACCGGCAAGACAAGATGCGAAGCAGAATAGAGGAAGGGAGATCTTCACCAAAGCAGGTGAAGAAGATCACACCAAATTGGTATCAGAGCCTGGCGAGGGAGGTATGAGTTCTTCATCCAATTCTGAAGAATTTGCACAAATTCGTAAGGTTCAATATCAATTGCTTGCTGCTGTTTCCAATATGTCTGGAAAATTGGAATTATTGTTACAATCAAGAATTGATGAATTGGGGCATCGAGAGGGGATTGATACCTCAATGATTAGGTTCCTGCAAATGATGTGGGGGTTGATGATCCTAGGCAGAGAATCAATCGCGATCAGCAGCAAGAGGAACAATTCATGTCGTCGAGCAGCAGGCGACACCGAGATGATTACTTGGAGGGCATCCACCATCCATTGCAACAGGAGTTCTTGATGCATTCAGGGAGTGGACCACAATTGCAGGGAATCCGTGGTAATAACCATTTGGAAGAGCATGCCATGTTGTTTGGGGGTAGACATCAGCAGGGCTTTGTTGGTAGACATCAGCAATTTGGAGGACCAGTCATGACGCCCAGATTTGGCATGGAACCTGTTCGACAGAATGTCCAGGAGGGCTTCCTGCATAACATTCCAAGTGAGGCTTGCGTGAGGGGATCATTGGTGATAATAAAATCTTTGTTTTAGCTTGTTATTCTCTTCCGACTTTTCAGGAAGAACAACCTGGGAGTAAGGTTCGTTCCTTGCTTCCATCCATCCCCATTCCACCCCGATTCCTTCTTCGTGATTTAGAGGACGACTTCACCATGGCGGCTGCGAAGCAGAGCAGCAGGCAAAGTCGACAAGGCAAGGGAAAAGAGGTTCTCTCCGGCGCTGGTGAGGAAGAACACACCAAATTGGATAGTCATTTCTTGTCTGAAGGTTTACACCAAAGTGCTGGAAACAATCGAGAAGTTAAACCCATTGCGGGATTGGATAGTGGGGTTGATGTTGCATATTTACTTGAACAAAAATTATCTATGGAGCGCCAGATGTCTTTGTCTAATTCATATGGCTATTGGCCTGGTAGAGAATCCACATCAGTGATGAGCAAAGCTGATGTTGTTGCAGAATCTCCAACTTTGCATTCAAGGATTTTGCCTCATACGGGAGACACTTCCCATCAAGTGTTTAAGCCTCAAAACATTGAACTAAGAACCATGCTTCAAGCGACTGGAGACAAGTCCAGGCAAGCAGTTAATAATGAAGTTCCTACATGGTCAAATTTTTCTGATATTAGATCCATGAGTGCATCGATGTTGAGTGATGGTAATAATGTCCCAGTTGGATATATGACTACCTTAGAAAACAAGGCCGAGAATAATCCGCATGATCTGCAATTTGCATCTCTCAATGGATCTTAGTTTCCTCAGCAAAGGTATCAGCAGCAATTGTCATCAATGCCTCTTTTGATGAATCAGCAACCTATTATGGAGCTTTTTACTGGAAAATTACCTTTAGATAATATGCTTCCGTCAGTTACTCAAGAGCCACATATACTTAATCTTTCACGGTATTCTCAGCAATCAGTTACATCCCATACTTCTATTCTGGATGGGCTGTTAAAGCAACATCTTCAGCAATAGCATGCAGCAATTCAGGACATCATTATCAAGCCTACAAGTGGAACAATTGGACAAGTGGCTACAAACATTTAAAAAAGTTTCATTCACAACTCAGGAACGCGCAAAAGATCTTATTGAATTTTCAGAGTTGAAAGGCCAGCTAAAACTCCTTAACAAAGAAAGCTTGACCTTGGTTGACACATTGAGGCAATTAGAGGTATTCATTTTCGTATATGAGATGGTTTAGGTAGCAGCAGGTCAAATCTCTTTACCTCCAGCATGTCAATCAAAAGCGTAATTTTGTAGCCTATTAATACTTTAGCAACCTTGAGGGCAAGGTTGTTTTTCAGTGGGGGGGTATTTGGTATGAATAAAGTGAGAGGGGTATTATATGAGGGGTATGATTGTAATTGCATGTGTTTGAATTGGATTGGCTGGCGGGATAAAAATAGAGCACGGGATTGGATATAAAAATAGAGGTGACTCATTGTAACAGGGTATTGTTTTGATGAATGAAATTGTTTCCGTTTCTTTTATATTCTTCTCCGACCTTTCAGGAGGAACACCACAAGCTCCTGATCCTTCCCTGATTCCGTTCCCAAATTGGTTCCCAGCTTCACCACGGTTTTGGAAGATTGATCATCAAGATGGCGCCGGCAAGACAAGATGCGAAGCAAAACAGAGGAAGTGAGATTTTCACCAAAGCAGCGGAAGAAGATCACACCATTTTCATAATTAATAATCCAATAATAAATGTTTTAGGTTTCTAAAAATACTACCTATTGATGATAAAACTGCCAGCGTTAATGTTGTTGGATGTAAAAACAATGGCTAAGATTTTCCCTGCGCAGGATGCAATTTGACTCGGGCATCAGAAGTTCAGAGGTAGGGACAAGAAGGGAAGCTCCGGCAAGACGTCTCCAGTGTGGACACTCGAGAGGTAAGGCTTCCTCCTCTCTTGCTCTTCTATCCCTACTTGGCGCTAAGGCTGCTTCTTTCTTTCTTTCTCCTGATTTACTTGACAGAAATATTGAAATGGTGGTGATGAGGAAGGAAAGAAGGCAAGGGGATTCCAGTGATGGCTTCGGCAGGGACTCTTGACATAGGTAGGAGGTGGCGCTCCGATTGCCTTTTGATCCTCCTCTGCTCTCTCTCGCTCTTCTTTCTCCTATCTGCTCGGCAAGGAAGTGTAAGCGGTAATAGCAAGGAGGCCTGCCTCCAATGAAGGCTCCGGCAGCATGGCCGATGAAGGCTCCAATCGCATGGGGAACTGTGGATGGCAGCAATTAGGCACGGCGGCTAGAGAGCTTCTCGTTCCCTTTGGCTCCGATATGGGACAAGGATAGGCAGCAACTCCAGGCTCGTTATGGATAGACGTTGGTGACGTCTGGTAGTTGAGGGCCGTAGCAGTGCTTCGGCAACCGGGGAAGAGGGCGCTTGTTCATGTTCCAAGTTTTATTCTGAGTGTCGTGGGAAATATATAGAGGAGAATTCCCCTCCTAAGCTCCTTTTAGTTCCACATTTGCTGGCTTAACATTTTCCTTCAAATCTAATCTTTACGCTTACTACCCATTATTACATCTCTTCTTATCCTTCTCCCCTCGTATTGGAACCAACAAACATGGTCATGAGGGGGCTAGAGCACTTACCCTTGCCTTGGTTTAGTGGCTAGGGCTCGATCTTAAGCGATGGTCTGGCTGGTGATATGAATTAGCTAAGAGACTATTTTTTCATAAACAATTTTACTATAACTTTTTTAAAATTGCATATTCAAAAAATATAAACAATTTTAAATTAACGTTCTTGAAATTAACCTAATTTAAATTGGTTACTTTATTTGATTTTTTTATACATTTTTAAGAATCTAAACAACTTTAAATTCTATCTAAATCAAATTAAAATTCTATTCTATATTTTCAATAGTTTTAGATATTATATCATATCATCTGACTATTAGTAGTGTTAGGTCTTTGTACTATTTTAATCCATATATGCAGTTTTTAAATTTAAAGTTTTCACAAAATCAGGTTTGTTGTTGAAAACAAGTATTTTAATTGGCATTTAATAAAACATTGATGACAACATATATTTTTAATATTTAATAAAATATTTTATTTATAATTTTATGATCTAGTTGAACCTGGTTCAACCAATTAAACTAAATATACTTCACAATGCCTTCAGGCCTATTATATTGAAATCCCTACTGCAAGCCTACTTATATATATAATTTTTCGTATTTTCAGTGAGATGTGAGACGGGGGAAAATCGACAGCCACGTCTTGAGATAGGGCGTGTGTTTGTCAAATCAGGCTCTAGAATTGGTGAACGTCTGTTCCACTCTCAAGGGATCCTAATAACTCCACCTTTAGTCCCTCAAACCCAGAGAAGTGTGGAGGTTTACAGGTACTACTATGAAGTGCATGTCTAGACATGTAGCTTAATAAGGTATTGAAGGGGCATGCCTAAGAGTACTCGACCTTTGTACTTAAGGCCAGGAGTGAAACGAAGGATGTAGAGGGCTGAAAGAGAAAGAGAATTATTTTCCTGTGCAAGGGATAGTTTAAAGTGGCCAATGTATGAGGATGAAATAGAAAGAGGATGTTGTCGCAAGAGGTCGATGACTCCTATTATTGCCCTTATGAGAGTTTGTTACTAGTTATTAAATAGGAAGAGTAGCAATGTTTTCATTCAACAGGAGGGTCAACTCTCTTGTGTCAGTTTGTTACTAGTTATTTCTGAACCGGTAACACTTGTTACTAATGTCTTTTTATTATACATGTAGGTAAGAACTGCGAAGGAGTAGCACTAAAATCGTGCACACATGTACTTGTGGGGTGTAATTGGTGATGATGATGTGTGTTAAACTGTGTGGATGATGAAATGGAAATGATATTCTGTGAAATTGTTATAAATATTTTGCATGTGAATGAAAATAAAAAATAGAAAATGAACATGTGAGCAATGGAGTTTAGACTCGGCTCATATGATGAGGAAAGTAAGGATATATGGAATGTATAGAAAATACTTTGTTTGGACTGTGGTTGTGATTTTTATTGTTATAAATATATACTGTTTGTCATTGACAAGGTGGTCCCTATTGCACTTTTAGGGAGACTCTGTCCGTTTTTCTTTAAAAATAAATATTTCTTTTAAACTTTTCGTTTGTTTGGTTTGCTTGTATGCTTGTTTACATATCATAGCATGCATGTAGTACAACGTTAGAACCCAAACATCCCATCCATACTTTGCATATTGCATCACCATCTTGAGTCATCGAGGGCAGATCCGGGTCGGCTTAACCAAATCAAGTAGATTAGCGAATAGTTCGGTCGCTGGTAATATTTTTAGGTCAGTTCATGGGTGAACCAAAATGGGGTGTTACACTCTAGGTCTGCAATGACTATGTCTATTGAGAGAACCTCTGCAACTACTCCTCCTTGGTAGCATACACCGTCACTCCACCATATGTGAACCGTCTCTGCTGCTGTGAAACCTGGTGATCCTAGTCTCTATGCTTCTGCCCTTGACAACCCGAATTTTTTAGCAAAACCTGGTGATCCTAGTCTCCAAGGCTCTCATGACAGCCTTAGCTAGAGTCGAAAATGAAAATGTGGCAACTACAGAAATGATATTGATACAAAGTCCTTAGACAAGCTGAGCATTCTGCTCTCTCTCACAAGCCATACTGCCAGGGCAAACCTCTTTAAGGTGAGGAATCTGGCCTAATACTCAGCAACAGACATGCCCACCTTTTGCTCCAAGGTTAAAAATTCCTCCTCATTTTGGTTTCAGATTGTTGCTAAAAAACACTGGACATAAAACGTAACCTTGAACTCATCTCATGAAATTTGATCTAGGGCCCTAGACCCTAGCTACTCAATATGGGCAGAATCCCACTAGATTTTGCACATCCGTTGCATGGTCCCGGTGGCCACACCCAAAGCTCTGGCAAACAACTCATGTGAGTAAGCACTTCACGTGCCCCGTCTATCCAATCCAATTCCACCCTGGGATATATGCACCTGTAGAATAACTGTCCATCATTCTTTAGAAAATGGTGAACATCCCCACACTCTTTGTTATGCCGGTATGGGTCCTGAATGTCTGAGCCCTCTCTAACGATGAACTGTCTTTGTCTCTCCATCTCTACCTCGCTGCCAGGCTGTCTGGGGAGCATCACTCCCACTGGCATTTTGGTGTCGACATCTTGTACATCCCAACCACCAATGGAGCTGAGGGGATATGGGGAAATTGTGCTGGTGGTGGTGGTGGTGGTAGCGGTACACGCTCTAGCTTAGAGGCCTCTATGGGGTCTATGCCTTCATAGGCCTCTTCTCCAATCTATCCAATGCCACAACCATCTCCATGATCGTGTCAAACAATCTGCTCATATCCTCATAGGATCACTATTGCTCCTCCCATTCACGTAATTGCTCATCCCTTAGGGCTGCTACTCCTCACAAAGTACCCTAATCAGCTTTGTCTGTGTGTCCACCATCGACTTGCGTGCAAGTGATGGAAATCGCCTAACAAGTGCCGATGCCGGTGGAGCTCTGTGTCGTAGTGGGGGTCTACCTCAATATGAACGCTCTACCATTTCACTGACCAGCTGTCAACCACTTCGCTACCACCAACAATCTTGCAAAGTGATGACCTGACAACAACAACGTGGACAACACGAAACAGATTAACAAAAAGAGGAGAGCAAAAACACACCTAGAAAAACATTCCTATCAGCTAGGTTGTGGATCAGCTCAGGGGTGGGGAGTTTTAACGTAACACTTAAGATACCATCATACAACATACCACATTATATCATACAACATACAACATGCACATATAACATAACTCATTGCAAAAAGTAAGCTGCCTAAATAGAAGTCAAGCTATGATACCATATTGTAATCCCAATTCGGTTCGCGTGTGGGCTGAATTGGGTTATTACAATAAACATGAAAAATATCAAGAAATTAGGGTTAAGGTCTGGGCATTGTGGCACTGGGCCTAAGCACCGTGGCATTAGGGTTTAAACATGACTTAGCCGCAAGTGAGCACTACGGCTCTAAAAGTTGTGAGTTGGAGCTCCGCGGTGTTGAGTCTTGTCTTCTTCAACCTATTATACTCAAGGTTGCAACACTGCTAGCTAGCATCGTGGCACTGTGGCTAGGGTTCGCCCTAGAAATTTTGTTATCTTTTTTCGTTTTTATCCTATTTTTATCAAACAAAAACTAGACTTTATCATTCTCAAAACATCAAATCATGAGTTAAAACAAGTTTTTTTCTATAATGAATTAACCAACTTTTTCATTATTTTAATTTTGAGAAAAACATTTTTGTTGAGAGTAAACTATTACCAAATATGCTATAATTTGACTAAACATCCTAGATTATTGGTGAAACAAAGGAATTATTTGTAGAAGTTGTTTACATCATGTTTAATCATAATTTAACATATTATACATCAATTTCATGGATTGTATTATCATGTACATGCATAGAACATACAAGAAAACATGCAAACATTGAATAACATGGGAGATGAACATGATGCATGAATTTATGCAATCAACTTGTTTTAGTTGGATTTACTAATCTCTTCTTCAGTGATTGAATAAATCCTTACACCACAATCCGTTCTACACACTTCCAAACAAGAGAGAGAGCATGTAGAGAGAAAGGGAAGGAGAGAGACATGCTAAGAAAGAGAGAGGGGTAGCTAGGGTTGCAAAATAGGAGAGAGATTGACCCCTTACCTTGATATACCTCTCATACTTTCTACATGTCCTAGAATGTTCTCCAACTAAGTTTAAAATACTAAATTTATAGCCCTAGACCCCCCTACACGGATTTTAAATAGATAGACTTAGACAAACTTGTCCATAACCATTAACTGTAATCGATTCATGAGTCCAATTAAGATCTTTTGCACCCAAGCATGATTGGCTTCACATAATTCTACGCAAAGGTATAAAATAAGTATTTAGCATCCTGAACAACTTAAAAAAATGACAGACATCTATAGGTGGTATAGACTTGGTTTACATGTGGTCATGTCCTGGTTCATCATTGTTTGCTCCTTGTCTGATTACTTATTACATGAAATTTAATTTGACTGATTATTTCCAATCTATGATAGAATGTTAAAGAAATAACCAATATAACTAAACTTGATATAATTAGCCACATAACTTAAAGAATTCTAAGTATCTTAAAATTAGTCTTAATTAATTATACAAAAAAATTATAAGCTGAAAAATAAAGAAACTATTGTTGATATCTACTCCTTAAGAGAAGAAAATAAAACTAAATAATAATAGTAAAAGTAACAATTATTACAACGGGCATCGACTTGACAATTGGGGCCGACTAGATCAACTCAACAGCGGACATGCTAGTGACCAAGCCCATAATAACATACATGGACTCTCCTAGCATTAGACCGACAACAAATTGGGCAGAAACACGAGGCTGACAGGCCCGGATTTTATAAAATGTCTTGGCTTTCATATTTCTACTATTATAGTTAAGACATGGCAGTACATTTGTCTTTGCTTTTTTATTTGTGATAGAATTTCCATTATTTGTCCTAATATGTGAAATACCAAATACGTCTAGGTTTTCTTATTCCTAATTAGCTATACACATGGCAATAAATTCAGCTTCTCTTTCTTTCTTGTGATAAGATTTTTATTATTAATCCTAATATAGATTATGTCTAGAACCTATTCCTACTATTATAATTAACTTAGCACATGACAATTTTCATTAGTAATCATAATATATATAATGCATCTTGGCTTTCCTAATCCTAATTAAATTAATCATAATATTTTATTCTTAATTATTGTTAAGCAAGCATAGTTGTAATTTGAATCTTTTACTAGAATTAAAAATTTTAAATCTTTAACTATTTTAATAATTTGTTGTGAAGTTGGTAAATTATTTATATTTTATGTTATTAATTGCGGACCATGATAAAATAAAATTAACAAATCTAGGCATACTTGAATTAGAATATTTTTCAATATATATTACAATTAATAAATATTTTTTTCATAATAATGGGTAAAATTGTAAAATTTATTAATTCTCTTTAAATAAAAAAGATTAAAATTGTAAAAATAGTTTTCCAAGTAAGTATGCGTAAATTCACAAAATAATATTTAATTAATATTTTTCCTAATAAAAAGAAGTAGGTTTGCAGCCTAGACTATGTTCTGCACATGGCAAGTTTTAATGGGCTTTCTTTTATTTTAGTTTAATAACACAATTTTTTTAATAATGCTCATGCCTCCATATTCTCTCTTTCAATTTTTCTTTTTCTTATTCCACCTGACCAGAATCTAAATATAGAGGAAAGATTTGGTGGGCATATGCCCTTGAGGTCGATAATGCCCAAGCGTTGCCAGCATTATCCCTAGTCATCGTGCAGAAAATTTAGTAGATTGGTGGCAGATTGAGCCTCTCATATGTGCTCTCTTAAAAGAGTTAAGTTTATTTCACCCACCCCAACTCCTGCTAACAACTTCCTACTTTATCTAACTCGTAGTCACGTTGACCACCTGATCACGCAATTTGCCCATATGCACTTCTAGGGTTGAGTATGATTTGGTAATCAACCAAACCAAATCTATTTTAGAAGTTTAGTTTGGCCCTAGTTCAGTTTGGAAGAGATGGAGGTTTGATATATTTTCCATTGTGCATCTATTATATAAATGGCCGAGCTAGAACCTTCTTTATATAATATTTTGTGATAACTTTATTATTAGCCCTTAAATGTGTGCTTACATTTTTTTCATATCATAAATAAGATTTGAGAATAACAAGAATAAACTCTAAAGAGTGAACACTCAACGATAGATAATATAATTTATTATTTCGGTTAAAACCAAACTAAACTAAATTAGTTTGGTTTGTAGTTTGATTATAAATTATAATTTGATTTTTATTTGGTTAACCGAACTACCTCACTTCGGTTAATTGGGTATGTTCAGTTTGATTTTAACCATACCAACCAAATGATCACCCCATTACAATTAAAAAGCTAATAACTAACTTCAATATTTAGGATTCTTCAAAAACCTCCATAGAAAATATCATTAGCCTAAATATAGCACGCAACCTTCAGATGTTCTGCCTATGACTCTCCCAACTAAGCTATGACATTATTTTGACATTTTATTATATATAATTAAATATAACTAGTTATAATAAAACATATATATATATATATATATATTATCTTAGCAAAGGATAGATAATGTTTCTATCTCAAATTTTAATCTGGATTGTTCGATTACAAGAACGACCTAGATTTGATAAAAAATAAATAATATAAATAAAACACCCACTAGTATGTAGTCAATAATAATATTTATTTATGATTTTAAATGTATTTTAATTAGACAAGTGCTATTATGTATATTATTATATTATATTATTGAGTCAAATTCGAGTTATAACTGAATCGAGATTGAGTCGAACACTGTTTTACTCAAACTCGACTTGTAGGATTCGAATTAAGTCGAGTTCGTACTCGAATATTTAAATATCAAGTTTCGAGTCAGGTCGAGTCGAATACTAGATACTCACGAGCTAACTTGCTTAATATTAACCCATACCTAGTATGGAAAGTTTTAATACCTTTCTATTTTAGAACATATAAGTTTTAATGCCCTCCTTGACTTTGCAGAACCTGTAACAATAAAATGAAAATGGAGATTGGCATCGTTCAACTCGGCTTAACTCGCTCAATAAGCATCGCTAAGCAAACTCGACATGCAGGGAATTGTCACACATTAATCCTCACTTCAAATTTAGTGAAAGGTTTTTATCTCAAGATCTTTTCCACTCTTTGTTTCCACATTTCGGAAGATTTGTAGCACTAGATTGTCCAACAAAGTTGTTTCAGAATTTAAAATTGACGAAATTTATTTAGCCATTTGTCACGTTTTTACCATCTCCATCTTTCTCTGAAATTTGCTCACTTAATTTAATTCAATATTGTCAATAAGGATATCCCCTGTACTTCACCTATTAGCTAAAAGTGAAACAATTCCAATATATATATATATATATATATATATATATATATTTGTGAAAAAAAGTGCATATCCTCCAATCATAATTAAGAAAACATCACAAGGAAAAGGAATGAAGAAATGGAAATATGAGCACACATGTATATGGAGTTATGAACAAAATAATCTGACGCACAATTGTAAACACATGAAGAAGAAATGAAGAGAATATATAAACCTCGATGCAACAATGGGAACCTTGACAAACACTGCCATAATGGAAAGCACAACCAATAAATGTCAACTCAAGACTCTTGGCAGGTAAATGGGGAAAATCATACAACTCAAAGAAGGCATTCGCCTTCAGTTTCGTCTTTGATCCTGTTTTATTGTATTGCATTGCAAATCCTATGATTGAATGCCCACTCCATTACTCAGAGTTTGCTCGTCTTGCTCATCAAAGTCTTTCAAGGAGCTTAAATCCACCTTGGGAGGGCCAGAATGCCGGCGAAGTCCTCCAAGTGAAGGTTGGAAGGATAAACGCTTCTTCACAGAACCTACTGATGCTCGGTCTGGTGTCTCAACATTGTTTCCCAATGGGCTTGCTAATCTAGATTTTGCCTTTGCAGATTCAGTCGCGGCCATATAGCTTGGAAAGGAAGGTGAACTTGCAAGGCTCTCATCATCCCTCACTGAAGAACCAGCTAAGCTATGGCGCCTATATTTTTCTGACCGCAAGCTTCCCATACTCCTCAAATCGTCTTCAATGACACCCACACTCCCTCGTGATCTTGGAGTTGATTGTTTGGCCTTTGCTGTTATAGAAGGTGAAGGTTTTGATGGAGTAGAGGGAGATTGGCGACTTGGAGGGCAAATGTGCTTTTGAGCTCCAGGTGATACTTTGTCATTGATAAGATCTCGACGAGCATAAGATTTGGTAATTTCTCCCACCATGCTTTGGGTACACTCTTCACTGATGAATGTGAATCATTGTCTTTCTCGGTCGCATTTCGTGTTTCCCATGGCCTAGCAGCCATCCAGCGTTCCAGCCAACTCCAGCCCCATTGGGGATTGCTTGGATCAGTGAACATGGGGTGGACAGACCTGGTGGCATTCTTCACCTGTTGCTGTAATCACAACAATGAACTTATTTAGCATTACCAAAGAATGAACATGGAAGCTACAATTGAAGAAAAACTACAGGTACCTGATGAGTATAAGCGTAGGCCAATGCTCGTTCTCGCCTGATTGCGCTTCATGTTTATGCTGGAGACTAGCTTCAATATCATCCTTTGATTGCATACTATCATCCCATTCTTGCCCAATCTTAGACAACACAAGACCGCAACTCATGTTTAGCTAAACAGAAGGAGCATGCTATATAGAAAGAATGAGAGCTTTTTCTGATTACAAACGTATCTTCTACATGAATGATACATAAAATCGAAAGACAACCACCAACCATCATTGATCCTCATTTATATAAAAGTCAGATGAACAAACAGCATTGGAAACAATAAAGCAAACGTGATAAACTAAACTCACAGAGGCTTTCATGTTTTCGAGCTCCTTCTCCTGCTTTAGCTGAAGTTGTCTCTGAAGAGCTTGATTCTCCTCAGACATCCTAATCCTCCTAGCACGAATTTGCGACTGCACTTTGGCAAGTGTCTGCATGCAACGAAGTGTGGTGGTGGCTTGGCGCTTAACAGAACTGCCCTGTACAAGATTTTTCAGCCTAACCAGTCCCCTCAAAGCTCGCAGAGCTCTCCTAGCCTGAAGTGCAAGCAAACCACAATAGAATCACCTTTAACAAATATTGCAATGTGAGGACTCTGAAGCAATGAAGTCCACCAAACCACATAATTGATAACCTATTTCTCGATAGAATTAAGCATACCAAGTATCCCCGAAAAGCTGTTTGAATCTTGATAGCTGCCACCTCTTCTTTAGATTTGCCAGGGTACCTAGACATACAGGTGAGCCGAACAACTTCCGCAGCTGCCTGGGCAGCAACAACAGCTGCTTCAGCCGCGGCAGCTGTGGCAATTGCCACAGAATAGGAATGGCTGTTTTGTTCATTTTCTGTGTCAGTCAACTTCACCTCTTCGGATGGAACGGGAAGTGCCGATGGTTTTTCTTCAGAAGAGGAGCTCGGATCTAATGGTTTTGATTTTCCAAATCCCCATTTCTTCTTTGACTTACTACTTATCTGAACAGCCCAAAACAAACATCAATTCTTTCTAATTCTGCAAATATGTTAACGGTGGAAATGCACCACGCATCAAACCAGAAGAGCTCAGAAGAAAAACAAAACCTGTTCTTTTTTTCTTTTGACTCGGGACTAAAGGCCTTCTTCACAGAAACAAACCAATTCGTCTTCTTTCCCATTACTTAATCATTCCCTAATCAAACCACACCAGCCTAAGAGATAGAAACAAACAAAGAAAACATCAGGTTCAAATGAAATAGCTTTGAACTGGATTTCTACAGTCTAGATCTGGGGACAAAAATCTGGAGCAACCATGGGTGAAACTGTTGGGAAATATACACTCCAGCGAAAACAAGCCAGGAATATCTCAACAGAAACAATAACAATTCTCCAATGACTTGTCAGTACCCTCAAAATATGGAAGTGCAAAAACATAAAAAGATCAACAGACCAGATCTGTCCGAATTCAAAAACACAGACAAGCAAAACAAACAGAATCCCTAGAAGAATTCATACAATTTCACACAAGAACAGTCCAAACATCCTCAACAGATCAGAAATAAACAATATACCCACAAAAACCACTCCAAAATCTCACCACAAGTAAACAAAAGGTATAAACTAGCAAACCAAAGGCCCTAAATTTTCAAAAATAACGAAAATGAGGAAAAAGTTGTGAACTTGTCCAAACAGCAGGATAAAAAAACAAACTCTAATGAACCCAGATCCAAAGAAGAGCAAAGCGGCATACCAAATGTGATATGCTTGAGAGAACCCAGAAATAATTTCCAGCCAAAACCCAGAAAACGGAAAGCATAGAGACAAAGGACTGGGAGTAGCGCAAGCCCTCACCTGCTCTGTTCAAAAGTGTGGGGAGGGAAGGTCTTTGAAGAGAAGCAAGAGATCTTCTTCCACTGGAGTGGAGGGGGATAGACAGAGAGAGCGGGCCCTCTGACTGGTTTGTAGGAAATGTGGGCCCCACCGTTGAGAAAAGATTAAGGCTTTCGAGCCTTGGGACAACAAAGCCTAGGCTGTCTACGTGGGCGTGATCGGTTTTTTATTTAAAACCGATTTTCCTAATGAAAGAGAATCGTTATAATCTTCTCTTAGTGACATGACTATTATTGTTATAATCTCTCTATTTGCCATCTCCACTCTTGCTTTGATCAATGGCCTTTTGAAGGTCTTTGTTGGGGCGGGGTTGCAGGTTGGCGCCATCAAACGCCGTTTTGCAGCAGCTGTAAGATTAAGAAAATAATTAGTAGTCGGGTTAGAGACTGCGTTTATTTGTTTTAAGACCTAACGGCATTACGAGATGTACGAGCGATAGTCATCGTTTAAATGCTATGCTATTTATATATTGATGAGATCATCTAATATTTTTTATTCTAAGACCATGCAGTAAAAGACTAGATCACTGGTTCAACGACTATGAGAGAAGTTGTGAAATTCATGTGTTTGTTAAGCATCGGCCAATTGAGTGAGTGCGAGTGTGTGTGGTAGGTATAAGATAGATTAATTGTGAGATCCTGCCAAATAATTTTATGTTTAATGCCTATTGAGATAAGGGTATATTTGTAGTGTCAAAACATTATCTAAGATATGATAGAAACATAAAAAGTCTATTCTAGCGGTTTTATATTTCATTTTATAAAGAAACTTTGTGACCTTTGATTACACAACAAGAAGATTATTTTTCAAAATATAATTCAATTAAAAAAATTTAGAGTTCGTTCTAAACTGATTATTATTCAAAGTCAACTTAGATGAATCAAAACGTTTTAGTTTTGTTTGATTTAGTTAATTAGGATTTGAGTTTATGGAAAAGTATTGGAATGACATTGCAATTATACCTTATTTTAGTAAAAGTAATTATTTTCAAAATTTATTTACACATGTCAAATATATTAAATATTTTTTAAAAAGCCACCAATAAATAAATAAAAAATTGATGAAAAAATTGTGATATCTTTCAAATTATTCCTAATCCTGATATATTAATAAAGATATTATATAGATCTATAATTTAGGTTAACAATTTTAAAGAATTGATTTAACTCTATTATGCTGCATTTTGAGCCAGATTGTTAAACATAGTATTACAGCCAGCCTAGTCTATATTGGATGGTGGAGTATATATTGGATGGTGGATTGGACCACTTATCCTAGGGTCGATGCCCTCGGTCGCCCATTCGCCTGGTCGGCCAATGCCATCAAGATAAGAGACCAACAATTTTTTTTATTTTAAATGATGTCGGGGCAGCCATCTCCATGGCTAGATTTTGTCAGTGGCAACTTGAACTAGTTGCCCCGGCCATGGTCTCCACCGGCCCAAAGAGCTGCGGCGACAGCCAAGTATTTTAACAAAATTTTTGTTTTCTTTAAGTTGACGGCTGGGGCGACCGGGCCAAATTTAGCCGCAATGCCAACCAAGGACAACAACTAGTTCATTTAAAAAAATTATATTTTTAAAACAGGAGGGTACTTTTCGCATTAGAATTAATTTTATCTTTTTTGGTAACTATACATGATTTTCCCTCAATCCAGTAATACCAACAATAATTTTTCATTTTTTGGAAAACAAACTCTTTTATTATGGAATGAAAACTACTTACCCAAAAAAAGAAAAAAAACATTATTTCTGATTGGCTGATTGGAAGTGGGAAGCACACCATTATAGAAGAGCATAATGTATACGATCTTACCAATGTTTGGCGAATAAATCCTAGGTTATCTGTTTTGATATCACAACATATTCTTAAAAGTGTTTTTTTGTTTTTTTCAACACTAAAAGGGAGTTGCTATTTGATATCTTTTCTATGACTTATATTTCTGCAGGTAACAAATTAATTAATTCCAAATAAGAAGGAGTGTCACAAGGAGGTTGGGGGCGTTGAACAATTGTAAAAAAATGGATTTATAATTGAATGTCTTGATTGAGATCGGATGAAAACAAAAATTATCAGATATAATGTAGCAAATATATTATCATGGTCCTCTTTTGTTTATGAACATAGAACAATAATCTGTCTTACAAAGATTAGCTGTTAGATAATTCCACTTGCTACTACCTTATTTAGAGACACAAGGCATATATATTTGAAGTTGAAAAATGCTCCAGCAATGGTGACTTAAATATAGATTAAAAAAAAGTTTTTATTTGAAAAATTCCATGCTTCTCGAGGGGAACACTGTGGATGACTCTCTTTAGTGATCATGTCAGATTTTAAGTAATAAAAATTAGTAAAATATTTTAGTTTTCCTTTAAATTATTTAAATTAATATTCAAACTTTAAAGTAATGTAAATCATATATTTATCAATTTTAACAGTCAAAAAACTATATATGTCAAAAAACTTCTTATCTTTGAAGTTGTAATCTCAAGAGATTAGTGTTGTTTTAGTACGTACAGTGAGGGCAAATTCTAACACAAAGACGAGTGAATTTGTTGGTCCCAAAGATATTGAATGAGTGAGAAGCTCAAAAATTTAACTAGTATATCTACATGAACATAATGGAACTTATGAGCAGCAGACCTATTCATAAAATCTTTTATTAACAATTACATCACTTACCTATTTGGTAGTGAACACGGTTATTAAATGTGCTTGGTAAAAAAAAGGCTATTCAATGTAACCTTGTGAGACACCTTCCCACCTAATGCCTCATTTATAAGGAGTGATTTTTAATTTTTCATCGTGTGACGCATGGCCTATATTATGTGCCCGAGTTCATATTTATGTAATGTGTCCGAATTAGGCATGGCAACCGAGCCCAGCGTAATCTAAAATTTTTGCTTGTTCGCCATGTCATAGGCCACACATCCATGCCCCCTTGCCTCCCGTGGAGCACCACATGTAAAACTTGTTCCTTAATTGCATAATTTCTATTCCAATGACCTCAGTCCAATAATATGAATCATGAGTTCTTATTACACACTTTTTCTTAAGTAAGCATGTACCTTTCACTAATAAATTAAAATAGAGCATAAACCCGGATAGGAATGTTACTGAAAAGGTAGGATTAGGCCATAGCTGATTGGTTTAGATCCCATTTTTTCTATGTTAGGTCAAATTAAGCAAGGCTTGTAGCATTGAGAAAAAGAAGGCATGGAAGATTGGAAATCTTAATTTGAGGGTATTTTCATGAGCCCTTGATCATCTTAATCAGTCTATTGTTATTATTAAGTGAAAGTAGGAATAGCTTACTATCAAACCTTAAATTCTTGTCCATTTAATTGAAGGCTTATCAAATTTAACATGTATTTGAAAAGAACAAATTTGAATCCTGCCTTTCAAATCACTATATACGTCCCCATCTTATCATATATATATATATGCTTGAAATAATTGAGTTGAAAGAGAGACTTTGCCTATCAATCGAGGCAGTTTGGACTACACATCTTGTTTGCTTTTTGTTAGAAGGGACGATAAACGTTGCCAGCTACGAGTTCATGCCCTTGTCCCTTTAATAACTAAAATGGACTTAATGGGTTTCTAAACTATTTTTTGAACGTTCCTCCATTCATCATTGCTTGTCTTTGTTTATTGTTAGAGAGGCTTGTATATTAATATTGCCAGGGAGGCCTATATGAAGAAGTGAAGCTTCAATTGTACATTTACTTTGAAAATATAAACATAAAAAAAGGACTAAACACATACAGTCCAAGACTAAGTGCTGCAAATTTGGCTCTTTCTTTATTTGATATCTTTGGAACAAAAAACCCGCCTGAGCTGGGTGAGCCATTAATTTTTTTTTAAGATACCCACTTTGAAAGCATGATTTTGGTTTGATATACGATTTTGTAAAACTTGATTCAGAAGTTCAGTTCAGCTGTCAAGTAAAAGAAAATCACGAGCTTCTGTCAGCTTAATTTGAAGCTTAAAGTTCTACCACACACGAGTTACAGTTTTCCATCGTTCAAGGTGCACAAATTTGGGCACACACAACAAGTTGATACTCTTGTATCGGAAATTATCTAATGAGAGATTTTGGATTATAAGGATGGCTAATTAGATGATAATTATAATTTTATCCAGATACAAAGATATAGAGCTATGTGATGTAAATAGATGGCTAAATTTGCATGTTGGTGACATTGCTAATAATAAGCAATTGCATATATTATACAGAAAGCTCGAAATTTAAGGTAAACTAACCAAAAATCGAGCTTACAATCTGCAATGTATATTTGAAATTTAATAATAATAATAACATATATATATATATATATATATATATATATTCTAAAAATGATTACTTGCTATTTACAAATACATTAATAACATAAAAATTGAATTTTAAAAATATAAATTATTATTATTATTGAATAAAAATAATGAATATATATATTTAACTTTAATAAAATGAAATTACTTTTAAAATACATTGTTTGTATAAAAATAATCTCCCTGTTGAATGGCATGTTCTCCCAAGTCTCAGTGGATGACAAATTGTTCCCTCCGAATCGTACAAAAGTGTTAACATTTTTAACTTTAAAAGGGTATTTTTGTTACGATATTTTATAACTTAAATCCGGCTCTAATATTTTCAAATTCTCGTTCTATCATTTGTCTATATTACTATATAAATTATAGTACAAGGTTAGTAATACCTTTTTGGGAGATTTTCTATGATCTTATATATTTTAGTCCCTTATTTCTAATATTAATTTTCAAATGACTCCTGTAAGTCATTAGTAGGAAATATCATTTGTCATTAAAAAAGTGCAAGCCGAAACATTATAAACAGTAGATTTTTGTCTGCTTCAACCGTGTGATCGGCCGTGGTCAAGCTAATTTCTTGTAGTTTGATGATGCAGGCAAAGTTAAACTAATTAAATTATTATTAAAAAGTTAATCTTTTATTTGCGCTTATATTATTAATTAATAAAATAAAAGGGTATGGAATATTCACTTGTGATTAAATGTAAAAATTTTGACTATTTGAAATGTAAAAAATAAAAATAATAAATCAAATCATTATAATATATATCTTTTAATTGTATCTATCGTGTCAAATGAAAATCGATATATGATAAATTAGATTATTACGGCCTATCTTATTATTTATTAAATATGTATCTATAAAATTAAAATTAATCCATAATATAAATCATCTTTTTTAGTTATTAATAAAAAAGGAGTTTAATACTTGCTGATTAATATTAGGAGTTTTAACTAATTAAAATATAAAATAATAATAATAATGAATCAAATTACTATAATTTATTTTCTCTTTTAATTAAGATTTATATTTAAAATCATTCACACCTATATTTAAGATTTTATATTATTATAACTAATCAGTCTTATTATTTAATTAAAAAAATATTTATAAAATTAAAATTTATTGCAGTACAAGTGGCTGGTCGAGCAGACCGGACTTAACTCGACCCACGAAAACTATACATTGGGTCAAACCAACTAAATCTCGATTCGATTTATGGCAGCTTTGTGGGACCCACAATTGAAACCAGACAAAAATTAGCCGTTGGATTTTGCCGGCCGGCGACGAGACCTTGAGTTCGTCCAACCACCATGGCCGCCTGCCTCCCATCCAACCTCTGATCACCCGAAAAGATCCTTCCTTTCTTGCTCTCCCACCCGCAATTGTGCCAAAGATTGATGCTTCGCGAGTCGACGAGGCTTGGTGTTGCCCTTTTCTACCCGTTTGTGCAGCTCTGGGGAGATGGGTATGGAGCAGGACGATGCTGCTGGCCCCGTTGGTGGTAGGAAGAAGAAGCCTCTTACTGATGAAGAGAAGAGGTACCATATTATTCTCTTCCAAAATCACCATTTTCAATCACCATCTTATGTGTTTTTTCGATTGAGCTGATATGTCAGCTTACTGCTTTTTTCATTTTTTTGGAAAAATTTTGAGTAGATGATATGCTTTGAATTTTGAACACAGACTATACACTATAGGTAATCGGCCACTTTTTATGATTGATTTCGTTTATTATGTCAGCTCAGGTTTTTTTTTGGGGGATATTAGAGTGGGTGATGATAGGTATGGTCTTTATTTATGATAATGTTTGTTAATTAGAGTGAATGATGTGCTTAAAGTTTGATTACTAACTATAGGTATTCGGCCTCTTTATATTCATTATATTAGATAAGGGTCCGTTTGATTTCTGAATGCTCAACTGTACCAAAACTGTATTTATTAAATATACTTTAAATTTAGTCGTGATTTAGGGTATCATGATTTTATGTTTCTGTGTTTTTGAGAGAAAAAATTACCAAAAGTGTCTTTGTATCGAAAACAAAATTTACTTTTCTTCTGTTGTTGAGAAAGAAACAGTAGGATTTGTTTTTTTCTATCTAATGAGGTACTTCTTGGAAGAAATCTCGATTATTTTGTCCGCAAAATGCTACTTTTATGCAATATATATTTAATATAGTTTGCTGTTGGTAGGGTTGACCACTTAAAATTTTCCTGTATTGTACATTTCTTTCATGCCAACGAAATGCTCAGTGTTTTTTTCCTACATTAGAGTGGATGGTGTGCTTGAATTGTGAATAACACCTATAGATATATGAACTGTTTTTTGTAATAATCATGTTTGGTAATTAGGAAGAAGAAGATCACTCCAGGAAGTTTGATGAAAGCAATTGTAAGGCCTGGAGAAGGTACTGCAAAACCTGCCGATGGACATCAGGTTTGCAGAAGTAGCACGTATTAGTGATTGGCTGCTCATTGCCTTTTATTGAGATCCATAGACCCGTAATGCACTTCATTTTCCTTTCAGGTTATAGTTCATTGTACAGTGCGGACTTTGGATGGGGTTGTTGTTGAATCCACAAGATTGGACTATGGAGGTAGTCTATATTTTGATGTACAGATGCGTTTAGCTGAATGTATTTATGTAATACTCGATCACATCAGAACTGTCAAATTCATATTTTGAAATGCATACCTAGTAAGAAGCACCAACATGACTAGTTTATGTCTTGTGTGATAGGTGTGGGCAAACCGAAGAAATATGTACTGGGTAAAAGCAAAATGTTGCTTGGTTTGTTGGAAGGAATTCCCACCATGTTGAAGGGGCGAAGTTGCGATGGTATGTGTTGTTTTGCCTGCACCTTTTAAGAGATCAAGTAGCTTTTTAACAGCATTTTGGAAAATTTCAAATTGAGTCTGCAATTTTCCATTTTGGCTTCTTGTTTTTGTTGACCACCTGTTTGAGTAGGATTTATTTATCTTTTGAAAATGAAGAAATATTGGTATTGCATTTAAAACTATTTTTTAAATGGTTTCTTTTTGCCTTTCTGTAAAATTATCAGTTGAAGATGAAGCCTGAACTGCACTATGGTGAGGACGATTGTCCAGTAAATGCTCCAGATGCTTTTCCAAGAGATGATGAGCTTCACTTTGAGATTGAAATGATAGATTTTTTCAAAGTAAAGGTAGGTAGTTCTTATATTAATTCTTTCAATATTGTTTTTTGTTTGTTTTCCACATTCTCATCTGAGACTTTGAAACTTTTATTTCTGCGTGTAGCTTGAACATGGAGAACATAATTTGGTTCTCACTTTACATGTCATTATGCTTATGTGTGATATATAATAATTTAATTGTATTCCTTATGTATGATACTAAGTTTTATTATTCAATTTATGCATGTGATCATCACAGTTTCCTTCCATTCTAAAATGACTTGATCATTCTTTTCGTTAGTGAGCTCATCCCTGCTTTATAACAGCTTTGACAGGATAATATTTTGTTTTGCTAATGACCAAAATTTTTCCTTTCTTTTCTTTCCCAGGTAGTTAGTGAGGATTTGGGAGTGTTGAAGAAGGTATATTTAGCTACATTTACAAAAATTGTTCGGTTTATCTTAATTCACAATTTGAAAGTTGAATATTCCTGCCAATGAGAATCTGTAGAGAATACTGTTGTAATTTGAGAAGATGTATTCAAACAAGAAACTTCAATTTTCTACAAGTAGAAATTTGTGGCATGTTCATGGATTTTTTGAAGAATTACTTTGGCAGTGTAAAAATTAGGATTTTTTGATTGCTTAATGCAGTCATATGTCTGCGGTGCTCCTCCAGGGATTTGTACTGGCTGTTAATCTCACTTAGATTCTGTTACGGAAGAGAGAGGGATCAAATGGTTAAGTGGAGCATTTATAAGGTTCACAACTTGTTTAGTTCTAGATGCAAAGGCTTGTATGGTTTAAATGAACAGCCCTTCAGTGGTGAAGTAGAAGACTTATGATTGTATATGAGATTCTTTTCAACGAATTTGTAGTTTTAATTATTGCACTTAATGTGAATGAATAGCCTTCTCAGTTGTAACATTTCTGTATATAATTTGCAATGCAAGTATAAATAACATTCAGGATGAAAACTTATAGCCAATCACTGTCAACTATAGACCCATAAATTTGCCAAGTGTTCAAAAATATGCATTTGAATTATTCTTTTGGTCTGATGTGGTTTCAGTTTTACTTTATGTTTTAGGTAATTCGTGAAGGAGAAGGATGGGAATCACCAAGAGAACCATATGAAGTAAAATTGTGGTAAATATTCTTTGTATATGTTTTTCCTTGTGCCAACATTTAGAAAGCATAATCCAATATGTTATGCTGGTTATTTAAAAAAAAACTTAAGGATTGTTGCAAAGACAAATGATGGAACTGTCATTTTCTCACATACCGAAGGAGAACCGTTTTTCTTCACATTGGGGAAAAATGAGGTCAGTAATTACTTATGCTCATCATGCCGTTTCTTTAGTGAGCTTTACTTGTCAGTGTTCTTCTTACTTGTGTTGTTGACAACATGTTTTGTTTTAGGTTCCTAAAGGACTTGAGATGGGATTAGGAACCATGAACCGTGGAGAAAAAGCAGTGATATATGTTAATAGGACTTACTTGAGTAACTCTTCTCTTATTCCACTGGTGGATGGTATCAATGAAATTGAGTTTGAAGTGGATATGATCCACTTCATTCAGGTATTATTTAAAATGTAACATATTATTGATAAGCCACACTGCATATCTAGAGGACCTATGAGAAGGGGCGGGGAGAACTCACTTGAGGCTTTCTCTGAGCAATAGTATTTGTGGGACTCACATTAAAATATTGGTTTAATAGGTGCGCGATATGCTTGGAGATGGTCGTCTCATAAAGCGGCGGATTGTAGATGGAGAAGGTTTTCATTCATGCTAATGTTTTCATTATAAATGATGAATTCTGCTGCTGATGCTTTCTTCTCATCATGATCACCTCCTTATTTTATATTAAACGGTCAAGTGTGGCATTTGCTTACATTTAGTATCTGTCAGGTGAATTTCCAATGGACTGTCCCCTTCATGATAGTCTACTTCGAGTGCATTACAAGGGTTATCTTCTCAACAAAGACAAATCTGTATTCTTTGATACAAGAATTGATAATGATGGAGAACCATTGGAGTTCAGTTCTGGAGAAGGGCTTGTAAAGTTTCATGTGCTTAAACTATCAGTTTCTTTTTCTAAGGTTTTTGGACAGTGTAATGATACTATAATTTTAGCTTGCATTCATGTGATAGTTTCTTATTCTGACATGAAGTTGTTTCTTTCGTATGTAAGGTCCCTGAAGGATTTGAAATGTGTGTACGGCTTATGCTTCCTAGAGAAAAAGCTCTTGTCACATGCCCTCCAGATTATGCTTATGACAAATTTCCAAGGTTGGATATATACTATGATTATTTATATGTGTAGAGTAGTTTTTATTTTGTCACTGATAAGAAGTGGTAAGATGCATTTGTTCTGTCATATAAGCAGACCAACCAATGTTCCTGAAGGAGCTCATGTTCAGTGGGAAATTGAGTTGCTTGGATTTGAAATGCCCAAGGTGGTTTCTCAACTTTCCTTTGTGTTTAAGGCTGCTATGTTTTGAATGCCTAAAGATTTTGGGTTGGTGATGATCGACCATTCTTATCATCATCAACCAACACCTTATTTCAACTATGCTGGGGGTGGATTCATTACCGATTGATTAGTTTCTCAATTCAAGTCAAACAAAGTTAGTAACTAGTGTATAAAAACTTTGTTTAAATGGCATCCTGTAATTTGATTGGCTATGCGGTAATATAGCACTTCCCCAGGTCTTTCTTTTAGAAATTTTTCAATGATTCATAGGAATCAGTCCCTCTCCTAAGGTGAGAGGTATTGATTTCATCTGTTTCCTGACCTTTTTAAATGCTGCAATGCCGGTCTTATTTGCAGGACTGGACTGGTTTGAACTTTCAGAGGATAATGGATGAAGCTGACAAGATAAAGAACACAGTATGTGAAAATCTTCTTCTTCCATCTTATTATCCTGAAGCGGGGTAAAAATAAGAATCCTAATTTTGGATCCATGTGATATTAGGACTTAGAATCCCTTGAGAACTGGAAACTTTTAATGGCCAAATGACTTTGTTGACGGCAAATCTCTTCTTTATCGGGGAGATGGGTGGTGTTTCATGTATGCTATAATGAGTAGGAAAACTGTTGTCTTATTCTTTCCAGGGGAACCGACTATTCAAAGAAGGGAAGTTTGAACTTGCCAAGGCAAAGTATGAGAAGGCATGCATTTTACACTTTTCAGAATTATTAATACAAAATATAAACTTTCTTTCAGGTAATTTTGGCCCATATGCTATAATGACTACTTCTATATTGCAGGTTCTTCGGGAGTATAATCATGTTAATCCTCAAGATGATGAGGAAGGGAAAATTTTTCTAAATTCTCGGGTATGTACAAACTATAGGTGAATTTCTCTGACTCTTATATTTCATATGTACTTGGTTGGAATATAACCAATTTATTCTATTAGTAGCTGGTGAAATAGTCAAAAAGGTATTCTTCTTTGTTCTAAGAAAATAACTCATGCTTTACACATTTTCCCTATTAGGAATAAAATTCAATTCTGGTGCATGCAGAACTCACTACACTTGAATGTGGCAGCATGCTTTCATAAGTTGGGGGAGCATCGAAAATCTATAGAAACATGCAATAAGGTAAAAGAGTCAATTGAGGTTGCCCTTAAGGTTAGAAATACTCAAGTGCACTGGGTTATGTGATTTTTATAGCCCATACTTCGTATATCAACAGGTATTAGATGCAAGCCCTGCTCATGTGAAAGCTCTTTATCGGCGTGGAATGGCATATATGTCAGCCGGGGACTTTGAGGAAGCAAGAAATGATTTTAAAAAGGTAATTTCACTTAATCTTAATAAATGTCCTCGAATGTCCTGGAATGGCATTAATGTGCGTGCTCTATGGTATGAGTAAAATGACATTTCTTTGGCTTGATAGATGATTACTCTGGACAAGTCCTCGGAACCTGATGCAACTGCTGCTCTCAACAAACTTCGGCAAATGGAGCTGGTAAAAGTTCTCATACTAATCTGTTGAAAATTTGTTGTCATTTAATTTCACCATCCAGATGGGATCACATAGGATAAAGCATCTTGGTGAATGTCAAGATTGTTGGTAAATTAGTTGCCAGATACCCAGGAGACAAATTTGATGATAATGCAGGGCAGATGTAGGGTAACTTTTGGATGCAAATTCAATTTAAATAGTTTTCACAGCTTGCGTATATTATTGCCTAGTAACAACTGTTTACAAAGTTCTGTCGTATGACTGAGCCATGATCTGTGGAGCAGGATGTTGAGAAAAGGGCACGAAGGCAGTTCAAGGGTTTATTTGACAAGAAGCCGGGTGAAATTGCAGAAGTAAGCATTGACGATAAAGAAGACGATAGTGAAAAGAGTGATGAACCCAAAGAGGAAGCCATAAATGAAGAGGAAGAAGCTTCAGAGAGAGATGCTGAACCTGCTCCTGCTGTCGGCCGGATCGGGCACTTCTGGTCCAGTGGTCGAAGATTCCTCTCAACTTTTGGCCTACAACGATGTTCAATACTGTGAAAGTAATATGTCAAACTTGCAACATTTTAAATTGCTAAACCACCAAACGATGAGGCTCGACAACGACATACCGGTCTTGGGTGCTCTTCTGCTGCAAGATGCAACCATGTAGATGCAACAATGAATTTACTATGTGGAGTAAATTATTGGAGATCAATAATTTCTTACGCCTATTTGTAGATTTAGCAACATTGGTATTCCCGAATGAAGTGCCCAGGCGGCGATTGAGCAGCATTCTCCAGTGTACACATGTGTGCGGTATTGAAATGTTTTGATTCTTTGAACTCGGGAGTTTTACGTAGCTTTAATACATCTGAGTTTGATTCGAATGCAAAGCACCGTGAATTGTCATCTTCCTTGTTCTGGGCATTGAAATGTATCATTAGCTTCAAGAGGAATTAACTATGATGCCACCAAATAAACAGGAAAACAATGAGGTATCTGATATGAGATTATTATACTTCATCTCTTCAACTGTCTTAGCCTATATTATTAGTTAATGGTTATCAAATATATCTCTTCTAGGGTGGGCATTGGTCGGACAGACATCGGACGAATTATTGTCCGTGTCTGTCCGAAATTTCGTCGGACAAAATTTATCCGATCAACTTCGGACGTTGAATTGTCTGTCGGGCCCAAGCAATGTCCGCGAACAAACCAAACCCTCTCCGTCGCGACCTCCTCCGCCGCCGCCGGCCGCCGTAGGAGGGTTGGCAATGTCAAAGACGGCCGCGGCGACGGTCGCCGGCGGCGGAATCGACGACGCAAACAGAGGGTATCGGCGGCTGAATCGACGACGAGCGGCGATTCCGGCGTCGTGGAGGCCGGGCGACGGCAGGGGCACTCGGGGCATCACGGCAATGCCGCGGCGGGGCCTGGCGGCGACGATCGACAGCCGGGCGACACGGCGGTGGTGGCGGCGGAATCAACGACAAGCAAAGATTCCGGCGTCGTGGAGGCCGGGCGACGGCGGCGCACGGCCGCGGCGACGATGCGGCAGGGCCTGGTGGCGACGCAGCGGCGGCGGCGGCAGCGACCACGCAAGGGGGCGGCGCGGTTTGGACGGGGAAGAGAACGAGGAGGTTTGATTGATGGCAATATCGTAAATAAGACTTGACTCGCTAATTTCTCGTCTAATAATAACTAACTCGGAATAAATCCTAAAAAATCCATAAAATCAGAAAAATTCCATAAAATAAAATAAACTCTACAACATTATAATGGCATTCTATAACTAATAACCCACCCAAATTCCCGTAACGCGTCCTAATGCGGTAAATGACCTAAACTAATTCCACAATCAACTATATATAAAATAAAAAATAATTGGCATACTCTCATATAAATAGATAACTCATTCTTTTCTGTTGTATTCATGATGTTATCATCATATACTAGGGTATGATGTGACCCTCATGATTCGTACACCCGACCAGCGTCGACTCAGTACACATATTTTAAAACATACTCAACTTGAACCGACAATTGAACCAATCGGTTCATAAGCATAAAACCCTGACTCAGATCACTGGTTTTACATTATGTTTATAATGTGATATATTTTTTTCGAAGATGGATCATATAAGTTTGTTATTAAATATCAGACAACTCTGGTCGGACAAAAAAATGTTCATGTTTGGTTTGTTTTAATTCGGTCGAATTCGGTCGGTCAAATTCGGTCGGACATACTTCGGACATCGGACAGATGGACAAATTCGGACGTCCACGCCCACCCCTAAATTATTCTCTTCAGCTATGTTTGACCCCCTCCTAATCAATATTTCACCTTAGTATTCATTAATGCCAAACGTTTTGGGAAAAATATCTTAAATGTCAATCTTTTAAACTTTAATATCATAAAATAAAATCATAATCAAAATTGTAATGGGGTTGTAGAAAGTCTTAAATGCGGACTGTGATTAAGATCAAAAAGTGTAAGGTTTTGAAAATTAGGAATCAAGTTCTTAAAGGTTATAGTTTGACATTAGGAGTCTGAGTTAAGGATATTTCAGTTACCTAAACAAAGTCAATGGTCAATATTACCTAAAATAAATAAAATGAGTGCACTAGAAAGAAAAATGTAGAATTTATTTATTGTGGGAGTAAAAATCAGCCGGAAGGTCTCACAACTAAATTAAGACCCAATCAACTCTAAGGAAACCACGCCCGATTAAATATTTATGATCTCAAAAATTTAAAATTTTGATAATGGATAGGTCTTATTAACAATGCATATTTAGATCCTCACTGGGTCTTACGGTCTTGCATCCACTTTGGCAGGAAGACCTTACAGTAAATAATCATTCTTATTATTAATAAAGAGTTTAATTTAGGGCAGCGAATGATAAAAAAATTAAATATGTGATTGTTTACGATATTTTTCCAACTTTGTTAATTTGTAGTGCTTAAACTTTTGTGTGCTATTACATCAAGATTTTATTAGGTTTCTTACAAGACAATTAAACACACTGCAAGTAGACCCACATCATCATCAAGGGAGGGTGTCCTGATAAAATACGAGCCTTGTCAAAGAATCTTCAAAAGTCTGAATAGTCTTCCAAATACTTCTCTTCTGCACTTTTGGAAGTTTTTATGTTCGATTGAGTTTGTAATGCCCCAATCTGGCTCACTCACGAATTGAACAAGAAATATTACATGTGACCAAACTATTTACTAATTTACTTAATTTGGTTAACCCAATCTGGATTTTCCTTTGGCTCAAGATGATACAAATATTCTATACATGGATGAGATGCTTAGGCATTAACGTTATTCTAAATGAATGATATGATATGTAATCCATATTCAAAACAAAATAAACATTAAAATTAAAAAAATGATTTTAAAAACAAAATAGAGAGAGTCTCCCTAAAAGTTCAATTGGGACCACCCTGTTAACAACAAATAGTATATATATACAACGATAAAAATATAAAATATTGCCAAAACATTGTATTTTTCACACAACATTTGCATCATAATAGATTTTATGTTTTTGAGTTGGGTTTTGACCCTATTTTCTCATCCTGCTCAATTTTGTTCATAATAACCATCACGCATAGATCATTTCATTATTTTACACAAATATTCCTTGCAATAAGACGTTACAATATTTATCTACAATAATTCGTAGCAATTCATCACATCACATTTTTATTCCATCTCGACAGGTACATGTGTGCATGTTGCATTGCTGCTCTTCTGTGGTCCCTATAGTACCTAGTCATTCACGTTCACACCTATATATATAATACGAAAAGTTGATAACGAGTATTACTGATCCAAAAATAATTAAATAATCAAACTGGCACATGAGAGATAACTCTCATGTTAAATAAAATCAATCATATATTGTTCTACATTAGAATTACTTATAAGGGCACTAATCAGAAGCCTCAAGCCTTGACTTAAATAGTGTCCTGTTCTGACCGAGTCATATGCCTCTCTCGACATTTTCATACTATCCCACACTTGAAAATCCATTATACTAAAACCCTCTACATCCATTGTATAATTCCTGGCCCTGAGCATTGAGGCTGAGTACTCTTTGACAAGCGCATTCAATACCCTTTGAATCCACACGTCTAGATATGTGATGCATTACAGTACCCATAATCATCCACCCTTCTCTAGGTTTGAAGAACTCAAAATGTAAAGTTGTCAGGATCCCTCGAGAACGGAATGACTCGCTCACCAATCCAGAGCCCTTTTTGACTAGCATGCGCACCTGTTTATGGTACGTGTGAGTTGACTTTCCCCTTGTCTCACATCTCACTGAAAAATGATATATATATATATATATATATATATATATATATAGTCTAATAGGGATTATAATATAGGCCTGAAAGTAATATGATCTAATTTTTTTAAAAGAATCTTGAGGGATCTCATCATCGAGGGCTATTAATCTGAAAATACAATTGACTAAATAGCCCGTGTGGAGTGGGATATGATAAATCCAACACTCGACACGTCTGCTTACTTGTCAAACCAAATCATAATATAGGAGATGATCAAACCAAAAGCAAGTCCTACACGGACCTGGTAGAAGCTCCAATCGTGACCATGTACCTAGTTGGTGAGCTTCTACTCTGTACCTACACATCAAATTTAAAAGCTAACACTCACTATTTAAATGATGCATTCACATATCCCACATAACGCACACACATCAATGCATTCATAATCCACGACATCAACAAGTCAGACAATCATATCGAAAATTCCCTAACTAGGGCATTTGACAATATTATAGCTAACATTAATTAGTCTTATTCACATAAATTCACATCATGATTTTCTAAATTACATTGCAATTAATTAGCAACTCATACTTAATTTACCTAATTAGATCATTAGCATTCATTTAATACAATTCAAATCATGCAAAATTCATTTTATTCACAATCAAAGCATCTCATCATGTCAATCAATCAAGTCCTAACATGCTATGCTAACAATTATCAATTTTAAACAATTAAGTCGAAGGTAATTATACCTTGCATTATCGGCAATGATGACAATGATTGATGGCAATCGGTGCCGATTAGGCTTTGGTCGCATGGCTCGGGAATCAAAATTGGCACCTAGCAAAGTCTGAAGTTTGATCGGGTTCGGGGAAGGAATTTGGCAAAAAATATCCGTCGAATTCTGGCAAATTTTGGTAGTTTTTGCAATTTTCGGCCACGACTGGCGGGCTGCTACTGACGACAGCTTGGCCGACGAGGTAGCCTGCTTGGGGTGTGGGTGGCACCAGCTCGGCAAGCTTGACGCGACCATGGTGAGGACAAGGGTGACGGTTGTGACGGTCGCCAGCTGTGGTTGTGTGTCGGGCAAGGCTTTCCCGATTGGGTCCGTCTGCTCGGCGACGACGCACTGTGGGAGAAGGTCGTCTAGGTTGACGGGACGACCATGGCGGAGCAGTGCGACGTATGGCAGAATTGGCATAGGCGGGGGCACGAACGCACGACTTACTCGTGTGTGGAGGCCAGGAGATAGCCGGGAAGGCATGGATGGGGACGAATCAGACGATGGTCCAACAGAGGTTGGCAGCAGTGCGGTGGCAAAGGCGGTAGTGAGTGTCGGTGGTTAGGGTGAGAGAAGGAAATGTTGGGGAGGGGGTTTCAGAATAGGTCGGTGGCAATTTTGTAAATAAAAGTTGACTCGCACTCTGACTCAGAGTAAAAATAATAACTAACTCCTAATAAATTCTAAAAAAATCAAGAAAAATATAAGAAAATAACATAAAATATAATACACTCAATAAAATCAAAATGACATGTTCTATAACTAATAACTCATCCAAACTGCTATCTAACGCATGCTAATGCGTTATTTGGCCTAAAAATAATTATATGATCAAATACATAAAAAAATAGCTGGCATATTGTCATATACTATGATAACTCATTTTTTATCGAGTCACGAGTTTTATAGAGTCCACCCAAACCCTTATGCAAGTTTGTGAGTTTTATATGAGTGTTAGAAATTGGGTGAAATATTTGTAAGTTGTTGTGAAGAAAGTAATGTCTAAAGCATTCTCTAGCAACAAACTGAAGTTTTAAGTTTGATATATTTAGATCACCACATGCAAAATATTTCTGGAGAAATAAAAGTTGAGGTTAAGATCTAAAGTTACTTCGGTTGTACCATCGAAGATGGAGCACGAATCCCTTTAGTCAAATTACTTGAGGTAGACTTTTCTTCTCAATTATATTACTGAACCCCTCAAGTGATACTACTAAGAGGAGGATTTTTAATCTTTGATCACTGATTACTAATAACCCCTCAAGTTATTACTAAATGAGGAAAACTTTATATTTCAATACTGTCTTTAAATATCCTTGACTAATTTAGTTTTATGATTGCTTACATATTTCTAATATTTTTCTGGTATATATTTGTTAGTTTGATTTATCTACTATATTTTCATTTATACCTATTACTGTTTAACCGTCTCTTATTAATTATAAAATGCAGTGTTAGAGTGTTAAAAACCTTGAAATTGTTTTAAACTTTCTTGCTCTTTTTGGGATCATCATAAGCTGCTTAATTTTTGGAAAATAATTACCATAGTTTTTTGGGCCTTCTTTTTGATATCAGAGCCAAGTTTGAGGAAATAGCGATTAGTTTGGTAGGTAATGGAGGCCAGGCCAGTAAGTAGTCGTGAAGCCAAAAAAGTGTTAGACACAATTAGCTGGATCACTCCTAGGAAATTCCTATTCAAAATAGCCTTTATTCCAAGAATGACTTTCTTATAAAAAAATAGTAAAAACAAATCAAACTATCAAAGAAAATCCAAAAATTTTAGAAGAAATGATTTTTGAAAACATAGAGCAAGAGTTTCATAAATGGAGTATTCCAAAATGAATCCTACTAAAGTTTATAATAAGGGTATCTTTAAATTTAGACAAAATTATATAATAAAAACTTTAGAAAAGAATATTAGTATTAGTAATAATACAAAGTCTATAAAATTTTTTAACTAATTAAGCTATTGAAGAATTAAAACAAGAATATAAATACATCCATTTATGATGAGTGTAAATAGTCATAAAACCTCTAACTAGAGAAGGCCTAAATACATCACTTTTAGTTTGTTTAAGAGACAATAGACATAATAAGTTTCAAGACTCTTTATTAGGGATAATTGAATTTAGTGTATGCGACATGTTACCAGGGTCTAAAAATATCTGTCATTTATTGAATATGCCCAAAGGCTATGAATAGTCTATCCTAAGGCAAAAATATCCTCTATAAAAGGGAAAACAACTCTATTTGGAGTAGATCTTAGTAAATCGAACGTGTATGTCCCCAAAACAATATCTTGGTCTAAAATTGTATTGCCAAATTCTTGGATACTAGAAAAAATAATTCCACCAAGAATAAGTTTATGGAGAGCTGATAGTATCACAAAATATTCAAAAGGAGATGTAGAAATTATATTTGAAAAAATAGAATATCTTCATTAAATAAACAATCATCTAAAACATTTGCTACTGCCAGTAAAAGGAATTTATGTTTTCGGTCAACAAATTCCTCATGAAATTTACACTAATGAACCAATATTCTCTGAAATGAAATTTCAAGTGAATGTAGTAAAATTCATTCTTGATAAAGAAAAGTGCTTAACAGAATTCATGCTTCCTCAATATGAAACTTTTAGGAAATAGTACTTTAACAAATTCTCTAAAGATCAATAAAAAATTTCAAAGAAAAATATTATCAGTATTTAGAAATGAATGAGGTAAAAGAAACAAGAGTGTGGGAAATGAATGAGGTAAAAAATATAATTAGTAAGCATCCTCCCGTGAGAAATATCAATTATGGCAATATAGAAGCAACTACTTTTGTAAAAGTAAACCCAAAAAAGATGACTATAGAAGAACTTTCTATATTATAAAACAAATAATTATACACATCTATATTTACAAACTATTGCTTCTCACCTTTAACAAATAGAAAAAAAATTTTCTTAGAGACAAGGGTAAAGAAAAACTTGATGATATAAAACCAGTATTAATAAGACCTCCAATTACATTATCCAAATGATTTAATACCACTACGCTTAATAAAGATTTTCTAGAAAAGCTCACTAAAAAATTAGGATCTCTTAAAATATGTGAATCCATTAAAGTCATTAATGAAGAATCAGATATAGAAGAAATGATAAATCAATTTCAAAATGATAGGTTAGAAATTGCTAAACCACCAGTTAATCAACCTCTTCCAATTGGTCGGCATTATTATCCTAGACTACTATTAACTTTTATTCAATTTGAAGAAAATGTGATAAATTCTGCATTATCTTATGATAGTAAGTCTATCTATGAATGAAACATAGATAGACAATCTAAATATCAAATAATTACCACTCTACGTAAATGTACTCCACAATATGTCGAACAATTGATAATAGTGATTGACAAATTATAGAGTCTATTACTGTTGAATTTTCAAGACAACTTAAAGTTGGTGAGATCATTACATTACCCCATTACAAAAAGAAAAAATCCTTAGTGTAATAAAATTAGAGCCAAATACACAATAACGTCGAGAAGATGTTGTGTATCGTCTAATTACTATAATTTTGCATTATTTTGTTGGTAATATAACTGCATTATAAGAAAGAAGTCAAGAACTTATCATGAATTTTAGATGTCCCTATTTGACACACTTTAGATGGTTTAAAGATATAGGGTTAGAATTTTTTAAAAAATAAAGGTTAGGGAGAAACTTGTTTCTCTTATCTGTGTCTCTCCACGGTTTTGTGGGGTTCAGTATTGTAAACTGTGTACTAAAATAAGATTTTTGTAGTGTTTGTAGGATGATGCTGTGTCATAGCATAAAAGTAAATCCATGGTACTAAAATACAGAACTGTCTCTCTCCACAGTTCGTCATGGAAGTAATGTACCAGGTTCGTAGCGGGGATAGAGCATATTTGATTTGATTACAGGTCTGTAATGGTAAATATTTCATCTTTAAATAAGTCGATATGATTTTAAGAACAATGTAGCAAACTAGGTGGGAGTGCTTCTCCTATACTTCCTCTCTTAAATAGCAAGGATCTTTTCTTAGTAAAGAACACAAAAATATAATATATATGCTGAAAGAAACATGACCTCAACAGTGTAAGCAGAAACAACTTGAACCTTCCCTGCAAAATTAGTCTGCAATGCATTAACTCGTACGATCTGTTTGCCCAGAAAAAGAAATACGACAAAGTCTACTTTCAAACATTTGTCTTCGACAGCTACAGAGTCGAATAAGAGAAAGAAGACAGCCATCTTCTTCGGTCTTATCACAACCTTGCTTATCCCTGCTCAACATACTAATCTATATTATCCTTCAAAACATTGCTAATCTTTATGAATGGTAGATACCTTGTGCGTTCAAAGATGGGTATATGAACATGAAAGTGGACCCATAAAAATTTGATTGACACTTACAAAGTGGGGCTCTTTTTGAAGGTGTGGTTGTGACTTGGCCAGGGCATGAAACCATGATGCCCACGTTTCATGTACATTTAAGGTGTGACCATCCAATGCATAAATGGCTGTCATAGACACCACACCAGCCCTCAATGTTCTTGTTCTTTCACCTTTGTGAAGATGCCCTCCCCACCTTACCATCACAGACAAAAACAAGAACAAACATCTGATTGATGCTTTTATACTGGAGATGCATACAAAATATACGATGATGGTTGACGATCATGCTCCTTTTAACTGTTGCACTTAAAGGGCACCCCCTCCTACTTCTAACATGTTTGATCCCGAACTAGGTCAATTTGGTCTAATGCAGATCAGCATATAGAAATCATAATATTTGGAATAGAAGAAGGTATATATACTAAGGAGACAATCCATGAAATTTACTAAGTTAAGAAGCTACAAACAACCAGGTAAACAATAGATCAATCCCAGCAATTTCAACACTAAGCTGCCCTTGAGCAGATCCTGCAAGAGAGTTGAAGATCTTCAGAAACCCCCTCCATCATGATCTTCTCCAACAACTTCATGAGACCCATTTCCTGGTTTGGTGAGAAACTCTCTCTGGATCTCCTTAGTGCCTCTGCCTGGCGCTCATGATCCGCTATCCTGCACCAGAAAAAATGGGCACACATGATTCCTAAGAGGGTGCAAAACAAGAAAAGAGAACTAGAGAGACAGAGAGAGAGAGAGAGAAAAGGAAGGATTACTCCATTGAGATGTTGAGGCGATGCGTGATCCCACCGGTAATGGAGACTGGAAGGCCGTGGCCTGCGGAGAGGGTGAAGGCTGTTTGCATTTTTTGCAGATGTGGAGAGATTGAGAGGTGCAATATAGTTTCTGGGCTGGGAAGAAGAGAGCTTGGGAGGTAAAGGATGGCTAGGTGGGACTGAGGAGAAAAGAGAGCAAAAAAACAGTAAAGCTAAGGAGAGATGGAAGAGAATAAAGTGCCTGCCTCATGAGTCAAAGAAGATAGAGAGATCTAAGCGAAGAAGATGAGAACAGTTAAAAAATCAGGCCAGCACTTCTGGTTGATTAAAAGTGAGTCTTTTTTTCTTGATATTTTTTTGTATTTTTTTTATAAATTTTAGAGATTTGAGATAATTGTTTCTTAAGTATATGTTTGGACGTGCTTAAATTACATAAAAAAATATAAAATTTGGAAGTAAAAAAAATTATGCTTAGATATCTTAAAATTTAGTCAATGAATTTTATTTTTAGTTAAAGCAAATTTACGTTAAAATTTTACAAATTAAATTTTTTTTTGAAAAATAAAAAAAATCGGGAGAAATCTTAAAAGACTTGTAGGAAAAAATATTTAATTTTTTATCTTATTTTTTATGTAAGAAAAATCTTTAAAATTTCATATGATTTCATTTTATTATATTTTTATTTCTTATGAAATTATTTTTTTAATTTACATTATTTTCATGTAAATTAAATGGACCTTAAAAAGAAATAAAATGGATGATAACTTCTATAATTGTCTTTAGATCTCTATAAATTATAAAAAAAATAAAAATATTATTAATTTTTTTACATGATTTTTATCACGGGTGTCGCCCGTGCTTGGAACGATATGCAATAAGGTTTTTGGGAGTGATTGGCTGACACGAGTTCAAATGCATGCACAAAGAATATTAGTTTTTACGTGTACATCTAGTAATTGCACTTATACATTTATTCGAAATGTAAGTTTTTTACATATTTAACCCCCAAAGTTGCTCATTTATAATAAATAATAAATAATAAATAATAAACCCCTCATTTATTCACATTCCAGTCTATTAGAATGATTTAAGACAAAATCACCTTTTGGTTCAGAGTGCCTGTTACAACTTGAAAAGAAAACAAAAACGATATGCGTCTTTAGCAACGTGTTGGAGGCCTCTGGTCGTGACACAGTCACTCTGGTCATAACTAACATCTGTTTTATTTTTAAAAAAATAGAAGGACATGCCCTCCCAATAGCACGAAAATTGAGTTTTCTCGAGACTTTTTAATTTTTTAAATAAAAAATGGCCAATTGTGACCATGTCGAGCAAGAATTAGTATTACCAATTGGTCAGATCGGTTGTGGTTTTAGGGGACACAAATTCGAACCGATAAGAAATACCCGACCCTAACCTAAATCCACCTGAACCCAATTTAGCAAACCCAGACCAAAACCAAACACAAAATGATAATAAATATATTATATATATTTGTATAAAGAAATACACAAATAAAATATTTTATGATAATTATTCTTATTTATAATAAACTATAATATATTTTATAAGATATTATATACATATATATATATAGTAATATTAAATAAAAAATAAAAATTAAATATTTATCGGGTTCGAGTCTTCGTAGGGTCAGGTCCTTTGAGACCCAAATCCAGACCTCATATGAAACAATATTTTTCTTAATCAAAGCCAATGTACACAAATGTACTTTAATTAGTAGGAAAAGCAATCACTTAGATAATTTTAATTATAATATCATACACAAAATTACATTTTTATAATAAGTAAATCCTTTTATTATGTTGTGAAGATTTTATTCTAAGGTGATTTTTTTCCAAAGCTATTCTTAGATGATTTTAAATATAATAAATAAGAGAATCTAGGTGGCCATGAAAGTTATCCACTAATCTATATTAATATATAAAACTGAGGATTTTTTATACGGTTCTGTCACAAGTCAAATAACTATTTTATAATATTACCATTTATTTCCTAATAATAAAAATTTTAGTTTTATATTGTAATTAGAATTTATTTTGAATTTTATTATACTTCAGATTTGTTTTTAAGTTTTATTATAATTAAGATTTGTTTCGAATTATTTAGCCATGCATCACGCGATTTAGTGACTAGTTATGATAAAAAAATCACCCCATGGAGCAAATAAGGTTGGAGGGCTGGAGGCCACTTGGTGTGCCATTTAATATTAAATGGTAATCTAGTGGGTTAAGTGGCGTGAATCGTGTGTCTAAAATTTATTTAAAGAAATTATTTATCTTGGAAGAAAATAACTTAATATAAAATATATAATTTAGAGAACTAACAATTTTGAACTGAATTACATAAAAAATATTGATCAATTGAAGAGAATTTCTAAGAGCTTTTGATATGAAGAAAATAATTATTCAGAGATAAACTTGTTCTGCATGTTATGATTTACAATTAATTGCTACTAATTGGTACAATATAATTATGAGGTCAACGTTAACCCATAATTTAAATTGTTAGTACCATTTATGATGTTTTCATCCAAGGTTTTAAATAATTTATGGTTACCAATTGGATTTATAATTGATACGGTACAATTAGTTTAACAAAAATTTAAAATTATAAATAAATCAAATATTTCATTGGACATTGATTTTCTTTTTCTTTTTATTTTGTGATCAATATATAAATAAACACCAGTTAAAATGCTATGCTTTTGGACAAAAATAAATGTTTTGAGAAATAAATCAAATATAAATTAAAATGATGCAAAAGTTTAAATTTTATTAAATTTCAAGAAGATGCACAGTATACCGTTTCGGACACAATATATTATTTAAAATTATGTAATTTTATATATCAAAATATTTTCAACGACAAGTGTAAAACAATGGTTGCTTTAAGATCTACTACATGCTTCTTATTTTGGTTTCACTCCACACATCAGAAACTTATGGGGAGAAAAGATTGCTCACCTTAGATATTTTTCCATGGGAAAGGAGTCTCGAAAGTCCATTGGTTAGAACTTTCAATTATAGCATTAAATTGATGGACCAAACCCTGATTGAATGGTTTGAAAACAAACTATATCTACTATAATTATTAAAAAGAATTAAAAATTGCGATGAAAAATATGAAATTCAACCAATCAGAATATAATAAAAATAAAAAATAAATTAAAATCATTGTAGCCTACTCATCATTTAATTAAAGCTTATATTTAAAATAAGAGGCTATTAGTAAGATATCAAATTATAATAATTTATCTTATTATTCAATAAATGTATTTTTTATATTATTGAAATTAATCACTACATTGCACATAAAGCGATATCTTGCCTATTTATATATAAGTTGTAACCAAAAAAACTTACATACATATGTTTTCCATTTATTATATGATGTTACTCTTTTCTTAAGCAGTGAAATCCGATGCACATGCATAGAGGGGATTTGAATTCACCGCTAATATATTTAGAATTGATCAACCTTCATAGCTTGTCCTTAAAAAACCTTCAAAACAATGCAAGGAGCTTTGGGAAGTAGATTAAGTATTCAATTGTGTATAATGATGAGCGATTATTCCTTATCAGCTCCATTTACAATTAGATAGGTACAATGCTGTTTGTTATACAAGACCCAAATTAGAGGTAGGCTCTAATTAAATAAGACAGATAAATAATCAAATAGACCCTTTTCAAATAATAAGTTAGACTATAATGATCTGATACATATTTAAAAAAAGACTCTAATTGTAAATTTAAACTCTAAATAACGAAGAAAAGGCATAATAATTTAATCTTTTTGTTCTTTATATTTTGATTGGTTGAAGTTTTTATTTTCGTCAAAATGTAACTTTCAACTCTCAGTTTATTAACTGCTTACTTACCGTCATGTAGAAATTCTCCTTTATAAAGATTCATATTATTAATTTATTATTCATAATACGGTAGACAAAGGTTGGCCCACTTCATAAATTTATTTATTGGTTGATGATGAAGTTCATGCATTCGTAGTCACGGGTGGAAATCCTTTCTGCACGAGTAAGTACTGTACATACTCGCTACGGCCCCAACATGCGCAACCCTTACCACATGTGCATCCCCAAAGCGCATCTAAATATTATTCTTTGTACACCACCAAAATTTCTAAGTATTCAACTAAAACCCACATCTAGTATGTGCATTCAACACAACTAGCCAAATAATCCATGCATCTTCGATAAAAATTATGTTTAAAATAATTTAAAGATAATATAAATGACATAAATTTCACCCATTTTTCATACTTCATCTGCGGTAGGACTTGGTAAATGAAGATATGATAGTATCACAATTTGTTTAACCATCATAAATAATGGTGTGCCACGATTTGTTCATAAATAATCATCTTCATTTGCAACGCGCGGGCTAAACATACCATAAATTATTATAAAAAATAATGACTATTTAAAAATAAAAAATTATTAATCATTACAAAAAATAATGACTATTTCAAAAATTAAAAAAATTATTATACGTCAACAAATAATTAAGTCAACATACAAAGAAAAACTTGATATACACGTACGAAATTTATCTATACTAATAGATACACTCTTAGGAAAATGGTTACAAATCAAAGCAGATAAAAGAACCAACGGTGAAAAAAAGAAGAAAAGGAAGAAACGCAACACCGGTGCTCGAACACATTAGATAATGGCATTGAAATGATATTGTTGATTACTATATGAACAAACCCTGGTGGCTCACAAACGAGGGCACGAACAAATGATGGATGTGAACAACTCTAAACGGGTCCGTGGTGCAACGCGGGATTCTAGGGCTCCAACAAGGGCGAACGGTGGCGGTCTCAGAGACTGCCCCAAGTGATGGCTTGTGGTCGGGGGAGTAGGTCCGTGGTTGTTCGGTGACCGGTGTCGAGTCCAGTTCAAGCTCTTCACTAGTGGTCTTAGGGATCCCATGAGCTCGTGAATGGGCTCCTCACCTTCTTTCTCTTGCTGCTGTGGCTTCTTTCTGCTTCTCTTTTGCACCTCGCAACAACGAGCCCCCCTTTTTAGTTATGTAATGTGGTATTTATAGAGGACAACCTCATCTCCTCTCTTTCGATTAGTTCCACCATCTGGATCATGCAATCCTCGCCAACTCTCCATATCTTTTTTCTTTCGCAACCTTTTTCCTTATTTTTAGAAACCACCCAGGTCATGAATGCGGTTAAACTTGGCTTGGGTGCAACGGTCAACCAAATGGTGGCTGGGTGCATACAAGGTTCAAGACAAACCATGGTTGCATGAATCGGAATCGGAATCGGAATCGGTTTTCCAGGGAGTCGGAATCGGAATCGGAATCGGTCTGAATCGGCCAAGAATCGGTTCAGTTGAATCGGTCCAAATTAATTTAATCGGTCATATATAATAATTTGACAATTTATAATATAAATATATTAAAATTGGGTATTGATGTTATTTTGATATTATTCTGTGTATTATAGTTTCTGATATTTTTAAATATTTTTTAAGATTTTTTTAAATTATTTAGAATTAATTATTATTTTTGACTCGAGTTAGACTCGAGTCAACTTTTAATTACGAGAATGCCACTCTTTACCCCCACCCGCCGCCGCCGCCGCCACCGGTCGGCGGCGAGTCTCGCGGCGGCGATGTCGGAGGATGTCGGCAGCCCGGTCGGACGAACAGTCGGCGGCACCGGCGGCGAGGCGGCCCGGAGCCGGCGGCGAGTCGGCGGCGATTCGTGCGTCACAGCCCGATTCGGTCCGGCCACACGTCGGCGGCGACGTTGCGAGGTCGGCGGCGAGGTCGGTAGCCCGGTCGGCGGCGAGCCCGGAGTCGGGGACGCACGGCGGAGGGCGGAAACGGGGCGGCGGCGGGCGGACGAGCGGCGGCGGCGTGGGGGGAGCGGGTTTGATTTTAGGTTTTTAAAATCCAAATTACCATTTTACCCATGCTTAAATAATTTAATAAAAATCATACCTAGGGTATTTTAGTAATTTCATAAAAAAACTGATTCCGATTTAAATCGGTCGATTCCGATTCCGAGTTAAATCGGTCGGAATCGGCCGATTCCAAGGCCGATTCGGAGCCGACCGAGTCGGCCCCGAAATCGGATCGGCGTCGATGCCGATCCGATTTAAATCGGCTGATTCGGCACGGAATCGGCCGATTCGTGCATCATGGAGACAAACAACTATTGCACAAGCAAAAATGATTTCACAATAATATAATAAAAAATTATAATTATATATGAAATATCAATTAAATTATATAACTTAAATAAGAAGAAGGAAAATTAAAACAGACAAGATATGAGTTAAACGTGTCTAGGGATTGCTTACCCAAGCCTCATTTGTTGTACCCGCACTTTCATATAAATCTCAAATAATAAAATGATTAGATACAAAGTATATAACCAAGGCAATGGATTCTAAGCATACAAACTAGTTCTATATAACAAAGTGCACAGGTTCAAGTACAAGGACAGGCCAGGAGAAAGCTATAAGATGAAGTACACAAATAATTACAGGAGAGACTACTAGATCAAGCACTAGAATAAAGGCTATTGATTAAAGAATAAAGACAAGGCTATTGATCAAAGAATAAAGACAAATCAATTAAGGTAGCAACCGTAGGCGCAGAAAACTAAATACCAAAAGAAAGTAAACAAGTAAAGGCAGAATAAAACTCAAGAAAGGAATATAGAGAGGCATCAGCATTCCAGGTTCTAATTTGGTCAACCTGAAATTGACAAGATACAAATTAAGATGTATAAATCAAAGTTAATAAATACCTATGGATGGAGATTTATTTGACTCCTGTCGCATGGATCACCCCAAAAGCTTCTACCAAGTCACCACCACCTCTTATCAAAGATCAAATTCGAGAGAGGAGGAAGAGAAGGGGAAAAGCTTGACCTTGTTATGGATAATGTGGCTAGAAAAAATACCTTGTAAATCTCAACAGAACGATAAATATTGACTTGGAAAATAAATACAAGTTGGTCCCCGTAACACCTCAAATTCCGATTCACTCTCAAACCTATTGGAATGTTATTGGGGACCGAATTATTCTTAACTTAATTAATTCGATCAACCCAACCCAGGTGAAAAGAATCTACTCTTGATGTTCTAAAACAAAACAATAAGTACATAATGTATTCATGGGATGTTCAACACTTAACATGGTCCTATATGTATTATATGACAACTGAAATCACCTTTCAAAATAATTCAAACACAAATTGAAATCCCAAAAATAATTGTTATGAAATCAAAACCCCTACATGTGCAATAAGGGGTCACCCTGTCAACAATTTAAATATATAATTATACTTATCAAAACTTCATAAACAACCAGGCTATCACACATATCAGTTACATACCAAAGTATTTTCTTTGAATTGGGTCTCAACCACTGGTCTGTTCAATTTTAATCACAACTTTCAAAAAACATCACATTTTATTTAACATGATAACCATTACAACCAAAAATATCTCGCATCATGATAAAATTTCATGCCAACCACATATCATCAAAATATCACATTCTTTTCATCCTCAACATGTACATATGTGCAAAGTGGCATTTCTGCTCCTCCGTAGTAGTCGACGAGTGCTCATTCGTTAAAGTTCTCACCTGTATATATAATTAGAAAATATCAGTAACGAGTATTACTAATCCATAAATAACTATTTATCAAACAGGCACATGACAACATACTCTCATGTTAAAATAAAATATTTATAGCTTCACAAGAACACTCATAAGAGCAACTATTAAGGAACCATCAAGTTACAGTGTAAAATCCATGACTTGAGTCAGAGTTTTACATTAGCAAACTAATCGGTTCAACCATCGGTTCGAGTCGAGTCAGTTTCATGAACGGTATGCTGAGTCGGGGCCAGCCGTGAGTTATGAGTGATAAAGGTCAGTGTACCTGAAAATATAATGATGACGTCAAAAAGATGGCGATAAATGAGTTATCAGAGTATATAAAAGTATGCAATTTTTTTATATATTTGATCATAGAATTATTTTTACGCTGAATAATTTATTAGAATGCGTTATAGGGCTGTTTAGGTGGGCTATTAGTTATAGAACATGTCATTGTGGTGTTATGGTGTGTAATATATTTTATGGGATTTTCTCCTATCTTTTTATATTTTTTAAGGATTTATTATGAGTTAGTTATTATTTTTAACTCAAGTCGAGTCGAGTCAGTTATATTTACAAGTTTGCCACCAAACTATTTTCTCTTCCTCCGACATCCATCTTCTTCCCCAAAACCCCTGACCACCCGATCGCCGTCCATGTGTTCGCTGCTGACGCCGCCGTCGACGACACCCTGCTGCCGATCGAAGCCACCGAGCTCTGCCATGCCATCACTGTGCCGCCCTGAGCCCTTGATGCAACGAAGCCTTCACGACTGCACCATGCTCCTATGGCCAATCCCTGAGCCGGTGATCGTCGTCGTTACCATCCAGTGGTCACCTAGACATCTTCGACCCCATACCACCATATCCCGCCAATAGCCGCGGCCGACAACTGTTGCCGGAAAGCCGCCAGAAAACCATCGAAACCTGTCGAAAAACCAACTTGTCGGAAAACCGGATTCCCTAGATTTCTCTGAATCTTCCACCGAGCTCATCTAGTCGAACCCGATCGAACTTCAGCATCACTGTTGAGCGCCGAATTTGAGCTTCGAGATGCACAACGAAACCTTAGCTGTAGCCAATTGCCGACGATGTGAAGTCCCTCTGATTTAATTATTTAAAATTGATAATTATTAGCACAACATACTAGAATTGAATGTTTGATATAATGAATGCCTGATTGTGAATGAAGTGATGACTTGCATGATTTGTTTGATAGTGAATGGATGTTAGTAATCTAACTAAGTAAGTTAAACATGAGCATGCTAATCGACTACAACGTAGCTTATAAAAACATAATAAAACTGGTATGAATAGGATGAGTTAGAATTATTTTACACTGATGATTGTTGACTGTGATGGTTGATGATTGTGTTGTGAGTGTGATGTTCATGTTGAGTTGATACATCATTGAGTTAGGTATTCATTGAGTTAGCGGTGTTAACTTCTAGATTTTAACAAAAATTTTCAGATAATTCATCCCAAGTGGTTATTGAATCTAATGATGACAACCATTCTTTCGCACTTCCTATTAATGAGAATGGAAATAAGCGAAGGCGGAGAGCGATCATCAGAGACACCAGGTTGTTATATATATCACAAACCGATAGGAAATCCATGATATGCCTGTTAGGATTTTCAGTAGGCAATCCACTAAATTGTCCTATGGTTTATAACATGTTAAATAAAACTGGTTTAAGCTCGAAGTGGGTCGCATTCACCGGTGGTGCAATAATACTAGGTTGTAACCCTCTTGCAAGAGGTACAACCCAATCTTGGATTGCCCTATTGTCATCATTAGCTATTGTTACAATCGGTGGAAGTGGAGGCATTTGTTGTTGTTGTGGGTCCATGGCTTCTATGGCTTCTTGTGCTCTTCTTCCAGTGGCACGCAAATTTCTTAAAGTCCTTTCAATCTCTGGATCATAAGAAAACAAGGGTGACCACACTAATCTATGCATAAACAAATGGCAACAAATAAATGATAGCAAGGAAGAAGACAATGATATAGTTTTTTTAAAAAATCAGACACTAAAATCCTAAGATAAAAGAAAACTCTCAAAAATCTAATCCTAAATTAACTTAGAAAATTCAATCTCCCGGCAACGGTGCCAAAAACTTGTTAGACTATTTTCAATAACATGCAAGTATACACGGTCGAAACAAGCAGTATAATGATAAATTAGAGTATCGTTCCCACAGAGAGATGAATTTCCTTAAATTAATTAAAGAAAATAAAATTAAGAACAAAACAGAAATAATTGACTTAACGAAATCTAAATAATAACTTAAATAAAAGCGGAGTTAAAATTATAAAACTCGTTCTAGAGTCGAATTTCCCTTAACATGAATTTAATCTTCATCAAATCTTACTCTTATCTTTTATTCCCTCGGATTGTCGATCTAGGATAATTATATAACATGGTGGCTCCCGCTCCTTCATGCTTCTATTATTTTGCCTCAATTTCTACCTCCCGGTGATAATTGATTAATCAACAAAATAATGCATTAAGAATTGCCTTACAATCGCATACGGTATTGTGTATCTCCCGACCACAATGACAAACAAGTCAAAAGACTCGTCGTATGATGAATTATCAATGACTAATCTAATTAATTTCTCCCGAAATCTAATTAAACCTCGTGATCTAAGAAATAGGTGATCAATCTATTCTTAGCATTAAGAATATGATAATTCAAACATTCCGATTGAATAAAAGAATAAAAGCTTGAAATAAATTCAATTAAATCATGTTAAGTTCCATTCTTCTCTAGAACGAAATATAAGACTACTCCATAATAAAAATAGAAAACATTATAAAGAAGAAACTAATTTTTATTATAAAAGAAAAAGGAATTACAAAAACTAAAACTACTACTTTTACTATACTTCGAAGCCAAGAGATGAGATATGATAACAACAAATGACCACCCCTTTATATAGAAGTGGAAATACAAGAATTCGAAGAGGGTGTTCACAAATGTCTAATTTATTATAATGTCCCTTCAAGTTTCCAACTGTTCGACTCCATTGAACACCATAAATTGTAGCCTTTGGGTGGGGCCAAATGTCGTGACCAATCAAATCCAAAGCTTAATTTATTCATCTTTTTCTGCATTGAAACACCAAAATTAAGCATATCTAATAAAATATCAATTGACTAGAATATAACGAAAAATATCACCTAATTAATAATATTTATACCTAGAAAGTACAAAATCATATAAAAAACCTGGGTAAATATTGTATATTTTAAACACTTAACAGATCCCTCAAGTATATTTTCGAAACTCAGATCCAGCTCACGATGCCTTCGGACCTATTTTACTAAACTCCCTACGCAGGCCAATGTATATGTATTTTTCGCGTTTTCAGTAAGATGTGAGATGAGGAAATCGACGGCCACGTCTTGAGATAGGGCATGTGTTTGTCAAAGTGGGCTCTAGAACTGGTGAGCGTCCACTCCATTCCCGAGGATCCTGATAACTCCACATTTGAGTTCCTCAAACCCGAAGAAGTGTGGAAGTTTACGGGTACTTGCTGTGTAGCGTATGTCTAGACTTGTGGCGTAAAAGGGTATTAAAGGCGAATGTTTGAGAGTACTTGGGCTATGTACTTAGGGCCATGAGTAATACGGAGGATGTAGAGGGATGAGAGGAAAGAGAATGATTTTTCTGCACAAAGGGATAGTTTAAATGGCCAAGGAAAGAAAATATTATGGAAAGAGAATTATATGGAAAGGGATGTTGCCGCTCGAGGTCAACGACTCCCATTATTGCCCTTATGAGAGTTCTTGAGGAAGTATATGAGGTTTTTATTCAATAGGAGGGTTGCTCTCCTGTGTCAAATTGATATTAGTTAATTCTGGACAGGTAACACTTATTATTGATGTCTTTTTATTATATTTGTAGGTGAGACCCACAAGGAATGAGCATTGTTGGGATTGCAGAGGAGCAGCAATGAAATCGCACAAATATGTACCTGCCGACTGTAATTGGTGATGTATTGAACTATGTGGATAATAAATTTGAATGATATTTTTTGTGAACTGTTATAAATATTATACATGTGAATGCAAATGAAAAGTGGAAAATGAACAAGGTGTGCTATGGAGCGAAGATAACTAGAATGTGAAAATCATGTTGTGTTTAGACGATGTTTTCAATTTTTATTGTTATAAATATATACTGTTTATTGTTAACAGGGTGGCCCCTATTGTACTTTTAAGGGAGATTCTGCCCGTTTTATTTTTTAAAATAGATATTTCTTTTAAACTTCTGTTTCATTGGTTTGTTTGTGTTCTTGTTTGCTCATTATAGCATGCATGTAGGACCACGTTAGAACCCAAACATCTCATCCATGTTTTGCATGCTGCATCATCTTCTTAATCGAATCCAGTAGATTAATGGTTCGGTCGTCGATAGCATTTCCAAGTTGGTTTATGGGTAAACCGAAACGAGGTGTTACATATAGCTTTGATAGCGTCCTATGTTGACTGGTATAATGCCTCTCTCGACATTTTTTGACCTATCCCACGCTCGGGAAAACTAGTATATTAAAGCCCTCTAAATCTTCCATATATCACTCCCTGAGCATAGAAGCAGAGTACTCTCAGGCAATCGACCATTTGAATCTACACGTCTAGACATGCGCTGCATTATAGTACCTATAGACCTCCACACTTCATCAGGTTTAAGGAAGCTCAAAATGAGAAGTCAGGATCCCTCCGGAGTGGAACAACCCAGTCACCAATCCATAGCCCTATATGCTCTCACATGCACCCTCTCATTGTATGTGCAAGTATATTTCCCTATCTCGCATCTCATTGAAAAATTATAAAATTCATATTATAAGGCTAGGTAGGGAATCAAATAGTAGGCCTGAAGGCAACATGATATGAAGCTGATTTTCAAAAGAAACTCGAAGGATCTCATCCTCGAGTTTTAATCTAAAAATCATTTAGCTAAATAACCCATGTTACATGGAATCCAATAAATCTACCACTCACCACGTTCCGTATTAGTCAAATTAAAATTTGGAAGAGGAGACCATAAAATCAAGGAGCGAGTCCTAAACTGACCGGTAAGAACTCCAAGCTGGGCCTCGCACTTAGGCGGCAAACTCCTACTCCGCACCTACACATCAAAACTAAATGCTTATGTCCAGTATGATGCATGAATGCTACACTCATCATCAAATCACATGCAATATGCAATATCATGACAAAATCCCTAACTATAGCATTCACTACTACAAAACATGTGATATCAACACTATGCATATAAATGCATTCATACACCGTAATAAACCACATGAGAAACATACGATATAAACCATCTCCAATCTCTAACTAGTGCATCCTAGCTTGATCGAATCATCTATGATAAACCATCCAAATTATGGGCAATCAACAATAAAATTATGGTTACATATCATATCAACTCGCACTCAATCATATGATATAATTATTAATATTCATCAATAATATACACATTACAATCAAGTGAATCAATTTGTATGCTATCCAAAATTTCATCATCCATCACAATGCAAAATCACATAGTCATCTCAATTATTAATAACACCTATTGCAATTAGGTCAAAATTGATATACTTAGCGTCGACAACCGACTGCGATCGTCGGTCAGCTAGACACAATCAACAGGGTCGTATTCGGCACATGGCGACATGCAAAATATGACCAAGGCCAGTTGTTGTAGTCCAGTGGCAATACAAGGTTGGCGACAAAGTTACTGTTGTCAGCGGCTAACCAAACCACCCGGAGGACAAGGGAGTGCTAATGGTCACGACAAGGAGAGGACGGCATTGGCTAGCCGAGCACAAGCTGGTGGGGCCAACTGTTCTGCCAGCCTACTGGAAAGAAAATCAAGGAGAAGAGGAAATATGGGAGGGTTCAGTTAGGGCTCAAGCTAGGTCGAAATAGATGGCAAAAGGACCACCTCGGCCGGGCAGCAATTGGCCTGCGGCAATGATTGATCGCCAGTGATGGCCGAGCCAAAAGAACAGCTGCAAGGGAACACCTGACAAAGTGTTGAAAAGGTACCGACTTGGTTGTCCTCGGAGGGAAACTAGTCGAACAACGGACAACAATGTTGAGGAAGGGAGGCCGACGACAAGATGGAGGTGGCAAGGAGCAACCAGCGGCGGAACTGTGACAGCGGGGATACTCTATACCAGAGCAGCATTGAGGTGTCTCGTGATCGGGAGAGGGAGGGAGATGAGGAAAGAGAGGAGGTCGACAACGAAGCAAGGAGAGCGGTCGAAGGCAGCAACCGAGAGGAATGGAGAGGTGGCGATCAGGGTGCATGTCGGGGAGAGAGAATCAGCCAGGAGAAGATATAATAAATTTTGGAGACACCTGAACATTAGATGCCCAGGGAACGCGTGAATGGAAAACTGATACGTCCCAAGTGTGATATCTTTGTTGCCCAGCCTGACACAACAAGAAATAATGGAAAAGAGGCTCCTTAAACGACCAAGAATGGGGTTAACCCCTGCTTCCACCACCATTTAATAAAAAATAATCATAATAGTTGTAGAACTTGCGATGTTACTTCCTATGAAAACATCTCTATAAGAGTGACAAGCCTCCTCTATCATGGAAGCAGACGCTAGAGATCTACGTTGGAGTGGCAAGGGGACTCCATTCCCTCCATTCCGGAGGCAAGTAGTCAACTAATCGACGAGAATTGGGTGGCCAAGGTCTCAGACTTTGGCCTCTCCAAAATAGGGGCGAGCCTGGATAAGACCCATGTGAGCACGGTGGCGAAGGGCAGCTTCGGCTACCGCGACCCAGAATACTTCCAACGACAACAGCTGACAGACAAATATGATGTCTACTCGTTCAGGGTGGTTTTGTTCGAGGTGATGTGCGCCCGCCTGGCCTTGAACCCGTCCCTAGCCAAGAAGTAGGTCAGCCTCGCCGGCTGGGCTCTCCACTACCAGAAAAAGGGTACAGTCCATGACATCATCGACCCCCAATTGAAAGGCAAGATCAACCCTGAATGCTGAAGAAATTCGCCGAGACGATGGAGAAGTGCCTGTTTGACAACGGCGCCGATCAGCCGGGGATGGGGGACGTCCTGTGGAACCTAGAGTTCGCACTCCAGCTGCAAGAGACCACCAATGGCAAGAAGAACGTGGATGATGTCGGCAGTCGCAGCCAGCGAGAGCATGTTGGATGGTCATGGTGCAAGGGTTACCATTGAAGATTAGGGCCTAACAGGTGAAGATTCAGACTCGAGCTCCAATGCAGTGTTCTCGCAGCTTGTCAATCCCAAAGGCTGGTGAGAAGCAGGGAAAGAATTATATACTTTGTATGCTCGCTATTTTGGTTCAACAATGTCTGATTCACCAATCATATTATGAATCTATGATTGGATCCTCGTGTTGAGATTGAAACTTACAAAATAACACTTGATTGTGCTCTGTGTTTGTTATGTACAATGCATGCCGTTTAATAATTGTATACGATAGACAACCTTTCCCAAGTGCCTAACAGAGTTTTGTAATGTTTATCACTTCTTAAATCTCAATTATCTATGTTTCAACAAGCTTATGATCAATCGTTTGGAGGGAGGGTTTTTTTATCAAAGCAATCGTATGGAGTTGGTATCTGATAATGGGTGAATTCCGAACAGAAAATCCTGCACCCGTAATGTAAAACAAATTCACACTCCAAAATTACAAAACTTCGATTAAAATATAGGTCGAAACATAAATGGACACCAGAAGAACATCCACGCCCATCCCCACCCGCAACCCATCGACCCCAGCAGCACCCCCAAAAGCATCGATGTTGGATCACCGTCAGTGGTGACGAAGACGCACTCAGCACCGAGGTAGTTGGCGGTGACGCAGATGCACTTGGCACTGTGGTAGTTAGCGACGAGGGCGTTGGTGGCGATGTAGATGTGGTTGGCGAGGGAGGGGAAGTAGCGGACTTGATGGCATAGACGAGCAAGGCCTCGTGGGAGGGGGAGGCATTGGATTGGACTATGTCAATGCTGCTGAGGGCGGTGACAGAGATGGCCATGAAGGCCTTAGTGACGGTGTCCATCGGGGAGGAGACGATGGCGAGGGAGAGGGGATGTTGCAGGTGAGGCGGGTTGAGAGGTCAACGCCATGCCAGTTCCCCGGTGATTGTTTTTAATTAAATGCCAATGGAGGCAGGGGTTAACCCCATCTTGTCGTTGTTTAAGGAACCTATTTTCTGTTATTTCCTGTTGTGTCCTGGACAGCCGAAGATATCACACCTGGGACATGTCAGTTTTCTATTAGCGTCCAATGCTTAGGCTTTTCCAAAATTTATTCCGAAAAATATACTTACAGTGGCATTATAATTTAAATTTGATTCGTTCGATATGAATCAAAAATAATAAATAAAATTTAAAATAAAATAAAATAAAATACTATAAAATAAAATAGCATGCTCTAAACCTACCAACTCATCCAAAATACTAAACTAACACGTCTTAATATAGTCACCAACTTAAAATTAATTCTACAATCACATTATAAAATAATAAAAAGATCTAATAAGACTATCGTATATTTTGATAACTAAATTTCTCACCGTGTTATAATTATTATTATCATATACTTAAGTACACGTGACCCTTTTGGCTCATACCATACCGTCGACTTCAGCTCAGCGAACATATTCTCGAATTAGTAGCCGAACCAACCAATTCACGAATTTAAAACGTGACTAAAGTCATAAATTTTACGGTCACACAATTAAACTCCACAACCATATATTGAATTATTGTATTGTGCTCACGTCCAACTCAATAAACTAGTCATGGGTCAAGCCCATATGATTAACACTAACATAGAATAAGTTGTGTTACATCTATACTTTACATTAAGAGGAAGTAATCGTGTGCTTTTTTAATGACAAAAGTCTTCTAAATCGTTGAGACATCCATGTAGTAGTGATTCACTCTATTGCATTTCTGAACAAAAATATTCTTACTCTCATTTTCTCGTATTTTTGGTGGAAAAATAATTGAAAATTATAGTTTTCCCACTACAATGGGAGATAAATTTTCTTGCAAAACAAAAAAGCAAAAATATGAGAAAAATACATTTTCACCACTTTTTTCGTTCTTACAATCTAAAGAGAAACGAGGATGTGTTGTAATTCTCATAGGGTGCCGTTTGGGAAGGATCAAATTATTTAACTTGATTGATTCAAAGATATTTTATTTCATGATTTTTTTATTTTTAATATTCAAGACTTGAGATGAGAGAAGTATAGAATTTGAGGCGTGAAAGAGTTAGAATATTTGAGAGAATTAGAACTTGCAGGAAGAGTGAAAAATAAACTAGAACCTATAGAGAAATAGGGGATAGAGTTTTTTTAAAAAAAATAAAAAAGAAGAAGAAAAGCTAAAAGAGTCATTGATGGTCAACAAATGCTGCCAGGCTCTCTAAGGGATAGCTGAGGGCAAATAAGATGACGAATAGTTTTAATTTATTATTTACTAATAAAAAGACTATTACAAACCTTCCATGATGGCAAAACTTAAGGATGAATCAGCTGAAGGAAAGAAGAACTAACTTGAAATCAAAATAATCCAAGACACTTATAGGGGATGCTTTTTTCGAAGTGTAATAGTCGCCTCGTGCACTAGGACTTGTTAATGGCTAATTACTTCGGGGATTATACGATTCTTTTTCTTATTACAGTGTAGTAACAAAACGAAGACACCACCTTTCGTCTCACAAACCAAGCCAAAAATGACTGTATGAATACACTCAAAAATTGATAAAGAAGTACAAGAATTTGATCACAAGAAAAGAAAACTAGAATAAGATTCAACAGTATGCACTTGATCTTACTGCCAATGCTCTCTCTAACTCTTATAGTTCTCATATTTCCTACACTTTATATTTATAAAGGCAGGTGACGACTTTTAGTATATTATAATTTAACCAACAAAATAATAAGTTCATGTATTCAATAAAACAGTTAAAATCTTTGTTTTTATATTAATTACATATATTAGTTCATGCATTGATGCAAAAGAAAGAAAATTTTAAGAAGGGCACAAAAATAATTTTAAACTCAAAATTAAATATCTAGTGTATTGGTAAAACCATAAAAAATACAGCGGGTTGGATAAGACGTAGGTTTAATTTTTTAGGGGGAGCCATTGGTATGTTGGTATGGTTTGTATTAGGTAAGTGATATTAAGTTTTAGGATCATATTGCCTTGTTAAAAATACAAAAGAAATTTATTGAAATTTTTTTTGACAAATTACTCAATAAATCGAAAAGTTTTTTTATTCAACAAAACAATAATAATAAGTAAATAGAAAAATAGTTTTTTTTCCTAAGCTAAATAAATAGAAAAAGTTGATAACAAATAACACACCTAAGCAAGCCTAGGAGGGGCTACAAAAGCTAGGCCGGCGTAGGCAAGTATGGACAAGGTCGCCATGGTCAAGATTCTGATCACATGCAACACTGTTGTCCGCCTGACCTCCGCCGCTGTCCCTTCAAAATCTCCCGCGAAATTTTCCCTCCACATCTCGCTTCCTTCCCTTCTTCTTCCTCCTCGTGCTCACAAAAGATCGGAGCTTTCTCAAAGTTGGAGTCTTTGGGGCCGACCAATCCATGGCGGATGAAGGCTTTCCCATGAACAGACGAGACCCCATCAAGTCCTCAGGCATGTACATTTCAATCTTTTCCTCCTTTTTTAAACTTTTTTTTAATTTATTTTTAATTTTTTATGGCTACCTGTGATGGAATTCTGGTGGACTTGGATGAGTGGGCAATTGCATGGTTGGTTTTTGATGTTCATTATTTAATCTATTGCTTTTTGGTATTTGAGAGCGGTACCTTTTCAAATGCACTATTAGCTGGTCATAAAAAATGGGTTGCTTACTTGTGATGTTTGGGATATTGCCCATTCAATCAATTCTGTGGATATTTCAATCATTTCAACCACAAGGTTGCTTACGAGGGCGTAAAGATGATGTTGAGCGAATTTGTCAACTTACCAATGTTACATCTGATTGTTCTTTATCGCCCATTTGTGTGATTCATGCAATTGAGGGATCCTAGTCAATCAATATTTTTTGGGAAATTGCTATCTTATAAGTAATATTTGTTTTTAATTGTCTGGCTACAAGATGATGTTACTGTTTCCGTTGTGGTTGATTTCATTTTTTGCTATTCAACCTTATAGCAGCTATTTCAAAAGAAATTCTTGAGGACTTTGATGGTTGTGCATAGCTTTTTTTTATTTTATTTTAATGTTCACTATTATTATTACTTGTTGGTATTTGATTGCAATACCATGGTCGCTAACTTACATATATCTCCAAAATTTTGGGATTATTAAGTTTAGTATGTTATTCAATTCTCAATGCTTTATCTAAATGTTCTCTACCCATTTATGATTGCTGCAATTAATGGGTTTTCTATTCAAGCAATATTATGGTTAAGATTTATCCAAAGTTTGATCCTTATGAATCATTATCTCAAAACAGTGCATAAACATTACTAATTGTTGAAATTGTCATCTTATAAGTAATTTTTTTTACTTGAGTAGCAGCAAGATGGTGTTATCATCTATCTTTTGTAAGTTTTAAGCAAAGAAAGCTACAACAATCTTTTGCATAAAGTCTTAATGCGATCTATCGGAGTTTTCTTGTACTGTGTATTTAGACTATATAGGCTTTTATATTGTTGCAGTGGGTAACGTTGCTGCACAACGGAGGAGGCAGCATGCAGTCACTGTGGGTAAAGAAAGGAGGGAAGCTCTGATGCGAACAAAACGTCTATGCAGAGATGGAACTGGAAATGATGAGACACTTTTGGACCAAGATATCATTATTGATGAAGAGCAAACGGCTTTGGATGCTCAAACTTCTCGTACTGTTGAAGATCTCAAATCCGCCATCTTACTACAGTAACTTGTCTTTGTTCTTTTTCTCTATCAGTTTTTACTGTCGTAATCAGTAACTTGTCTTTGTTCTTTTTCTCTAGCAGTTTTTACCGTTGTAATCAAATATCTGAACCTAATGATACTCCTTCACTAATAGAAATTGTTTCCTAGATATTCTTTTGGCTTTCACAATGTTAGCAATTGAAGTTAGAATGATTTTCCTATGATGTCAAGATGGGTGGAAGGGAATTAGATGAATTCCATTGTGCCAATGTTTTGAACTTTGAAATTTTCTTATTTATGTTCATTTGTTCTAAAGGAAAGACATACACTTGTCTCCTTGTAAAATGAGAAATTGGATTTTTAAGATAAACCAAATTTAAATGGTGGATAACAGTGGAACTGATGCATGTATGGCATACTGCTGAGCTGACACTATGACTAAAATGCATAAGAGGAGTGTTGCACCCTTTATTGGCATTTGGTACACATTTACAATATTTTGAGCTAGTGTTTTCATCATTTGTTCAGGGGAAAGGGTTCTATGCAAAAGAAGATTGAAATACTTCGTGAGTTAAGACGTTTATTGTCAAGGTCAGAAATCCCTCCTGTTGAAGCTGCAATTCAAGCTGGTGTTATTCCCATCCTCTTGCAGTGCCTTTCATTTGGCTCACCTGATGAACAGGTGGGTGCATTCTATTTATTTTTTTCTCCATTTTACAAGTCATTTAATCACCAGCTGTGCAATTTTGCGGCTTAAGAAGACTTAAGCAATCACCTTGGTTTTTGATAAATTTTTTGAACCAGTTTGTTTGAAAGGAAGATTACTGTTATATTTGGATTCATTTGTAATATAGAATGGTTTAACATCAAATGGAATCTATTATAAGTGTTTGTTTGACTCTTTAGATAACACAAAAGCCAATGCTTCTGGATTGGAATATTTCTCTAATTATACATAAAAAAGTAGATGGTAAAAGCCATTGAGGAATGAGTTTTCTAGACAGCAATGTTTACTTGCTTTGCAAAGGAAGTGCTGATCTGAAAGCTTCCGGTGGCAATTGTTTGAGACATCCTGATCTGTTACAAGTAGCAGTTTGTGTAAATATCAAATTTTAAATATATTTATTTTTTATTGTACAAAAATATTCATAATAATTTTTTTGATCTAATGCAAATATTCTGGAAATTGGGCCAATAGCAACCGAAAGTAGTAGTTGGAAAACAATATTGATATTGATTTATATGTTATGGCTTGCACCTGAACAAAATAAATCTCAATTTAATAATTTTACATGGCAGTTACTTGAGACAACATGGTGCCTTACGAATATAGCTGCTGGAGAGCCAGCACAGACTAGAGCTTTATTGCCTGTATTGCCTTTGCTTATTGCTCATTTAGGAGGTTGGTAACTTTGATCAATTTATGTTTTTCTTTTTTTATTAGAATTTATAAAGTGGTAGTTTTTTAAGGCCACAAAGATGACATCATTTGATTATATTTTTTAGAATTTTTTGGAGAGTAAATGTTCATTTGTTGTTGTTGATAAACATTTTATACGTGGGTTGGATGTGGAAAATTTTTATGATTAGAGCCAAACTAGTGAAAAGAAACTTATGTTTTTTAAATTAAGCAATTGACCATATATGCTATACACAAGGAGCTTGAGAATGAAGACTCACACTGTTCCCTCAAAACTAAAATAGGATAAACGAGGATGTTAAGAGATATCATTGTTTTATGAAGTGCAACTCAGTAAACATAATGGCTTTATCTTATGGTTGGTCTATACATTCCATCTAAGTCCAAAGAATGAAATAAAATGAACTATATCATAAAAGAATTACATTATATTGGATTATGTGTTGGGAAGCCAAAACTAAGGGGGGTAAGATGTACTTCTAGAGAAACAATAAGGGCTTCTAGTCTTTCTTGTTCCTTAGCTAGAAGATATGTAGCCATGAGAGAGGGATGGGTAAGATAAAGTTGGTGAAACACTTGTCTTCATCCACCTGATGAGGTTCTGAACTAGTTGCACCGAATTACCAAACAGAGGTTTGGTAGTCGGATTTCATAACTGAAACCAAAGAGGGCTTTTGTCAAAACCAAACCGGAATATTTTGGTTCGGTTGGTTTAGTTGGTTCAGTCGGTTCAATGACTGAAAAACTAAACTATGAGATGTGCAAGAAGTTCTTGCTATTGTGACCTTAACCTGTGCAAAGTTAAAATTTAACTCCAAGTTAATTTAACTTGTGTTGCATTTACATTAAAAAAAATATTACCACGAGTCTATCAAATCAAATTATAACAATCCGCAAAAGAAAACAATTTAAATATGTCTTTTATGGAGAACCTAAGAATTAAGGTGTTTTTTTTAAAGTTTGGCTATTTTGGGTAGTGTAATTTGGTTTGGTTTTGAACTGAAATGTAAGAGTTCTTAATTGGTGCTCCCCAATCCCATTGAAAATCAAATCAAATTAACTTTGGAACTAAACTGAATTGATATTTTGTTTTGACTCGGTTCGGCTTTTGGTTTTCACTAAATTATGTTCACCATTACGCATGAATAAATGATGACTTATAAAATGTGCTAGTTCCCTTGCAATTATTATTATTGACGATGAAGGCAAAATACACCTTGATGGTATGTATGAGATCATATAAGTCGTTTACCAAGGACTTCAGACCTTTTAGTAATGAAATTTTACATATCTAATTATCTTTTACCCCTTCTTTATGTCATAAATTAAAAAAAAAATTTAGTTAGTTTAGCGCCAGTTGCTTCACACACTGAAAAGGTATCATTCTTTAATTCATAGAGTTAAGAGAAACACATTATCATCTTCTGCCCATCTCTAAGGATTGGGGTTGGGATGTGAAACATATCAGGCCATTGCTTCTAACCCCAAATGTATTTACAAGTCAAAAAATACATTTATTTGAGATTTGTGAAAAATTTTGCAGACTTTTCATATTTGGGCTGCCAGTGAGAATCCCGGTCGCTTTTGTCACCTATGGCAGTTGAGAGTTCCAGTGGTGTCTCTATCTAACCATAATTTTCCTTTACATTTTACCCATTTACAAAGCATCTTGTCTCTTTACATACTTGTAACTTTGCACATCACCAACCGTCCTATAAATTTTTTCACGCTCAATATATACAACCTGATGTAACTCCTAAGTGCTCACTTGTGATCCATATTTGCGGTATCATCTCTTAGACCTCCATCTTATTGTTGTGACATTTCTTATTTGCCCAACATTTTGTTCCATACAACATAAATGGCATTATTTAATGGAAATTTTAGGCTTAATATCTGGGTACAACTCTTGCCATCAGTCTTGTTCCTTTTACATCAAGGTCCATACATTACCCATGCTTTGTTCATTAATTCTAACTTTCCATGCATGAAAAGAAAGTTTAATATAATGGGAATGATTCTTCAAGTTGTCAAAGCATGGTTTTGTGTGACAAATTGAAGGTGAAGGATTAGAATAAGTAGAGAGGAACAGTTCCAAAAATCTGAGAAAACAAACTGATCATGATAAAAGCTGACAAAGGCTAATTAATTATATGTTAGTTAAAATGATTGGAGAATTGTAAAGAGGGTATTGAGGAAACTAAGAACTTGTGAGGGGCTGAGAAATGAGATGTCAGTTTTGTATATTGAGCATCTATCATGGTAAAAATGCCAAGGAATATACATTGGGAACTTTCTTGTTCAATTCATTGGTTACTTAATCTACTAAGTAGAAGGCAGAGTAGCTGCTTTCTTGGTGGGCTTCCACCTATCAGATAGAGCACCAACAGCTGTTGGCTTTCGTAAGCGGATTAGGTTGGACAAGTGGTAGAATATGCGGAATTAAATATATATTGAGGGATGAAAAATGGCGAGATGAGGGATTTTCAGGGTTCACAAATGCTGTTAATGGCTTCAAGAGGTTGGTAACTGCAGTCTGATGTTGACTGTTTGCTTGTGCCTTGTAAAGGTAGGGAGCAGTTCTGGGGTTTGTTCTGTCCTTGTTGGTATCCTTAACATGTTAAATGTATGGCTGTTTTGCCAATTTGTCTCAGAGAGCAATGAAGATAGTGACATGTGTGATATTGTATTAGATGGGCACTGCTCAGCTTGTTGCTGCAGGCGGTGCAAGTTTTAATGGGAGATGATAGGCTTTTCTTTCTTACTCATCGGAGATCTCTTCTTTCCCTTATTAAGAAACTTGAATAACATTGTTGCGTTTTGAATTGAGTTTGTTTGTGCTGGTTGACTGCTGTCTTTCTTTTGTTTTGTTTAAATCTCGTGTCTTACGAGTGTATATCAAAGCATGACTATCCATGCTTTAGTCTATCACTCAGATTATCTAAAATAAAAAATATTTTTGGGCATGTGATAATGTGATACCTCTTTATAAGAAATAGACATCTTGGATGACCTCAAAGGATTTCTTAAACTACAGAAATGACGACATCTAAGCATTGCAAAGCAGGTTTATAGATGTTACCAGAACTTGGTTGTTTGTTAGTGGCCTTTGGATGTGCTGCCAAGCAACTTAAACCATATGAAAAAATAATAGAAATGGCAAGAAGTTTGGAACAATTTTGGTACTTGTAAATTTTCAAAGATGCAAGAGTACCGCATTATACAAAGAATGCCATTTGTCTTAATTTTCATTTGTTGTAAGCATTGTAGACTCTCCTTAAATTCTTCCTAGCAATAAGCTTATTTGTCATCATGTTAACTCTGAAAAAGGCAGCCTGGTGTACAATGCTTCCACACGAGGGGGATCAGGGGAAGGGTCGGATCACTAAGGTCTATTGTCTTCTATGTAACATGCAGAAAAGAGTTCTTTGCCTGTTGCTGAGCAGTGTGCATGGGCTTTGGGGAATGTTGCTGGAGAAGGAGAAGAGCTAAGAAATGTTTTATTGGTACAAGGAGCACTACCACCGCTAGCACGTATGCTTTTATCAAACAAAGTTTCCACAGCAAGAACAGCGGCTTGGGCTTTGTCAAACCTTGTTAAGGTATGAAATACGTTACTGAGCTGTTTTTTAATTAATAAACACATTAGAAATAATTAAAATTAATCAGTTTACATGTATAGTATTTTTATCATTTTTTAAGATGTATAAGGAGATCCAGCTCTCATCTGATGTGCATATTGAGTTTTTCTGTGTTATCAACTAATTCTCTATAACTTAGGTGTGGATTATGGGAAAATTAAAAGAGGCTTGCTGTTCCTTCTATTGAAAAGGTTTCCCTTAGGCCATATTCTAAAAATCCATTTTCCTATGAAAGGTTGTCCTTTAGGCCATATCCAAAACATCCATTTTTCCTTTGGGCTTGTGATAGTACTATCTTAATTTGAAGTCTCAGAACAAGTTCTAGTTCATTTATGTTATGTAAATCTATGTTTAAGAAGATCAGGTTACGCTAGCAAAGACATGAGTGTGATGGCTTTTTTAGGATTATATGATGAAGATCTAGTATAAAACATTTCCACATTTGTTCCTTTGTTTCTTATGATTAATTAGTTTATATATTATTTTGCAGGGACCTGACCCCATAGCTGCTTCAGAACTTGTTAAAATCGAAGGTGTTCTGGATGCACTTGTCAGGCACTTGAGAAAGTCGTGAGTTTTAAGAACTGATAAGTTAACAGGATGATAATTGCTGGTTATATAACTGACTAGAGTAAGCATATGCCTACAAGTTTATTGGGAATCATTCCTATTCTTAGTCATTCAGGATGTATTGAAGTTAAGTATTGCTTTTTAAACCTTATGTGGATTGAGTGTTAGAGCATTCTGATATTTGCAGAAAAAGCCCTGAAGTAACCATGGAAGCAGTAACAATTTTACTTTTATAGTTAAGTTGTTTGTAATCTGTAAAGGAAAGGCATTCATGCTATGGTGTTAATAACCAGGAGCTTATTATTCGTCGTCAAACATGGTTTATGGGTTTATTTGAGGATATTAAGAAGATTATTTCTGCTTGTGAGGTGTTATTTTAATTATTGATATGGAGGGGATATATGTCCATAAGATTTAGTGATGTTTTGCTATCTGGTCTGTAATATTGGCCCAAGTCAATTCTATTGGTCAATCAGCATATTCAGATAGATGTTGGTTAATTTTTGTTGTGTAACTTCTTTTCTGATATTATTGTATTATTTTGTTATAAATTCTAGCTTGGGTAATGAACATAAACCATCTTGTACATAAGCAATTTGAGAAACATTTTTAAAACGTTAAATGATCTGGCATCTGAGAATATTATCCTAGATACTTTCCTGTGATTGAATTAGTAATAATGCCACTGGAAAGATTGAATCATTGTTGAATTTCAAGCTGGAAGATTGGATTTCCCTTTGGTTTTCTACTTGAGCTGAAAACCTTTCCCTTCACAACATTGTTAGACTTGGCGATTTTAAAGCATGTGTCCATTGGCCAGCATATTGTACTGTTTACTGCACTAGCAGAGAATCATTTTTGCATTCATATCTGGGTTGAAAATGTTATATTTCTAGTGGATGCTCCCATGTTTAAAATGGTAATTGTTTATGCTAATCTACCCAAGTTGTTCATGTCTTGTGCTTGTAATTCAGCCTTTTGGCTCATTGTGCTTGTACGTAGCACATCTTTTCAGATTTATAAGGTGCACAATGTCCATACTATTGTTGGTTATGGCTGTAGGGACGAGGAGTTGGCCGCTGAGATGGCATGGGTGGTTGTTTATCTATCAGCTCTCTCTAATACAGCTACAAATATGCTGATAAAAACTGATATCATTCAATTACTGGTAGAAAGACTTTCAACATCAGAGAGTTTGCAGCTACTTATTCCGGTAACCTCATCTTGGTGAACTTTTTTCCTTCCTTCCGAATCATTCTGATTAGGTGTAAAAAGACAGGCAAATTTTTTTGTCTTTAGGTACTTCGAAGTCTGGGAAATTTGATAGCAGGTGATGGTCGGATCACATCAGAAAAGCTTCTTGTTGGGCATGATGTTACTGGTATGTGTAGATTTTTAGTAACTTGTATAGAGGCATTTTCCTGGTCTCTGATCGCTAACATAATAAAATATTATTCAGGAAAAATTATATTTGCTTTGGTCAAATGTTTAGGAAGTGAACATCGGGTCTTGAAAAAGGTACTCATATTGTGCATCCTTTCCTTGAGAATTTTATGGCTTTCCTATGCTAAACTCCTGGTGCTAATGCAGGAAGCATCTTGGGTTTTATCAAATATAGCTGCAGGTTCCTTGGCCCACAAGCAGTTAATATATTCTAGTGAAGCTACCCCTTTATTACTTAGGCTCCTTTGTACAGCTCCATTTGATATAAAAAGAAGCAGCATATGCCTTGGGAAATCTATGTGTGGCTCCTGCAGATGGTCAGGGTCAACCTAATCTGATTTTGGACCATTTAATCTCACTTGTTGCTCGAGGTTGTCTTCCTGGATATATAAGCTTGGTTAGGTCGCCTGATACTGAAGCCGCCAGACTTGGACTCCAGTTTCTAGAAATGGTATGCCTGCCATGTTACATATTTAATTTTTTATTTATTTATTTATTTATTTGTATTTTCCTTTAGGATTCGGTCATTTTCACTGTTATTAATGAAAAAAGCAGATACAGATAGTCAAAGACTTGTTAGACCAAAGGTTTCCAACGGTGGATTTTGTTTCATCTTGTCATCGCCGAGGGAGATAGATTCAAAAATTAGAAAGAATTCTGTTATGTTTTTATCATTTTTTTGTAGCATAAATATGTTTATTAATTCACATAGTTTTAGAGTAGAACTACACATAAAAGTTCTGTATGAAAAGAGCAGCATTGATAATGAGTTCATACATGTGAGTCTAAAATGCATATATTTCACCAAACTAACGAGTTGTCATCTTTTAAAAAGTCGACTTTTCTTAATGATACTTCCATTTTGTTGTCCATATTATCGCTATCTTTCCGTTAATCCTTGGTTTGGTATTTTAAACTTCAAAATTTTATTTGAAAAATGGAGAGATCCTTTTTTAATATCGGCAGCTGTCTGATTTCTCCAATATATTGCTTATATTTCTTCTAAACTCTGGAGATATTAGCAAAATTCATCTTGCCATGCATTTAGTTCCAGAAAGTCGGAAAGATAGATATTTTAGATAAGTTTAACCAGAAGCATCAGAAATAGCAAACAATAATTTGATCTCTTACTCCAAGAAGAACTGAATACTTCTAGTTGTACCCCTTTGAAGGTCAATTTTCAAATGTTATCTTTCCAAGAATCATCTGTTTGATATTTCCAAGAATCTTGGCTTTCTTTTTCAACGTTTTAGGAGAGAATTACTTAAAATAAGTTTAGTTTTTCTTATTAAGGTTATAATTCCTCAGTTCGTGCCTTAAAAATATAAACACAAATCACAAATAGTTAAAACTATTCACAACCTGTAGATAGTTATAAGTATTATTCAAAATATATAATTGAGAAGCAGATCGATGTTTTATGGACTGTTCTCCTTTGCATAAAATATTAATCTAATGAAAAATGACCGTGCCAACTCACATGTGACATAAACTATTGTGATCTCACATCCTTATATCAACATATATAATTATATGTTATGATATCAAAATTTGTATAAAGAATATTATTTTCTTAAAAGCTAGAGCCGGTTGTTCATTCTGAAAATGGTTTTAGCTTCTTGTCGTTTTTAAGCAAGTTAGATAACGCAGTGTAATGTATTAGTGCATCTTGAAACATTGAGCTATACGCAGGTCTTGAGAGGGCTTCCAAATGGGGAGGGGCCAGTACTTGTGGAGAACGAAGATGGAATTGATGCCATGGAGCGTTTCCAATTCCATGAGAATGAGGTGCTCCGAAACATGGCAAATGGCTTGGTAGATAAATATTTCGGGGTGGACTATGGAATCGATGAGTAGGTCGTCACTACTGGAAATCTCTATGAGCTCTACCTCTCATCAAGCTGTTCACGTTACACTTCTCAATCTTTATCTTTCAAACTATAGCCTCTTTTGTTGCTGTTTCTCTAGGTACATGGAAGAAGTTGCGTAATAGTGGCGAGTCAAAAGTACTGCTTAACTACTAACAAGTTTAGAATCAAAGTGTTAATATGTTTGTGTGCTGCTGTTGAAGATGTAATTTTTGTTAGTCTAAACAGTTACCAGTTGAGTGAAGCCATTTGTATTTAGTTGAAAATTGGTAACTCTATAGTTTGTGAGGTTGTAATGTTTGCTTATATGTGCTGCATTTTTTATTAATGAAGATTTGATGTTTTTTTAGAAGAAAAGTTTGATGCTTTTGATGATGATTTTTCCAGTGCAATTAAATGCAATGTGAACCTTTTACACTATACATATGCAAGAATCATGGGAACAGCAACGCATACAAAGCCAAATTTAGCAACAAACAAGGGAAGAACCGCAAATTCTGTTGGATGTCACAGCAAAACTTCACTCCCAGTGAACAATCATCCAAACTGCAATCTGTCTGATAAGCAAAGATTTATTCATGGCAATGGCTTTTCTTTAGTGGTTATAAGTTCAACCAAACTCCCACCAGAGCTGCAGCTAGGATGGGTGCAGAGGTTGCAACTTTGGTCGGCATACCATGCTCCGCTTTGGAAGTGTCTGTCGAGTCGTCATCGGTACTCGGGCCATCTGCAACAGCAGAAGGCTTTTTAGCCTTTTCTTTTGCTTCTCTGATGATGGTGCCGGTGCCGGAGATGGTGGTCCGAACAAGTCCAGAGGGAGAAGCACCTTGTCCACTTGATACACAGCTAGTTGCCCATCAGTGTAGATTGTGTTGGCCACCGTTGCATCATCCACTCCTGTCGATATGTTCACTTGGTTGTTGCCAGAAGTGGTCACATTGAGGGGATACTCACCATTGTTGCTGTTGCCGGCCTGTGTTCTAACGGGGTTGCTGGCAGTTTGAAATTGCGACATAGAAAGGAATGTTGGGAGAACATGGAACTGGACGAGGAGACCTTTTCCTGGTCGGAGAGAGCATTGAGAGTGCCGGCCTTCAATGCCTGGAAGGCATTGTCCGGGGGTGCAAATATCGTGAGGCCTTGGTTGGAATTGTTGAGTTGAGTGTTGATCTGGTCGGCCACTTGGGTGGCCTTCATAAGACGGATTAGGACAGAGAATTGGCCAGCCTTTTCGAGGATGGCTGTGATGTTGGTCGGCCCCGGTGGTGCCGGGGAAGGAGCGGACTGGGCAAAGGAGGGAACCATATGGTGGTGGAGAGAGATGAGAAGTGTCAATGAGAAGGTAGACAGGGAGAAGAGAGCCTCCATGGAATGATGAATGTGGTGAATATTGGAAGCTCTTTCTAGCTTTGACACCTAGTTGTTGAGAGCTTGTAGGGATTGGAGGGAGTTGTGAGGGGGATTTAATGGTGTGGAGAAGGTGAAAGGTGGGAAGGAGTGATCATGCAGGTTGGGTTGATGGGTCGCAATGCCTCTCTATTTACGTTTCTTCAACCAGCTTTGTCTTTGTATGTTGGCAAATGATGGGATTTTGACGTGGGGTTCCTTCTTTTATTGTTTCTTTTCATGCACTCCCCTACTTTGAAGATTTTGGCCGATAGTGTTCAGCTCTAGAACACAGTGGAAGAAAGTGAGAAGAAGCAAAGGACTATCTTGAGTCTTATTACTATGATTTTATTTTGCCCACCGTTGATTTGGGTTGAATTTATTCTTTGAGCTTTTTACCGAGAAAGGAGGATATTTTTTTATATTACTAAGTGGTCGAAGAATCAGGTTAATTACTAGAGAAGGAAATATTTTTAATATAATGATCAAACTGTCATTTGATAGGTTTTATAATAAAATAAAAAAATAAAACAACCCAACCCAACCAACCCCAGTTTTCTCACCACTTACTAATGTTAAAAAAGTCCTCCTTTTTAGTAAAAGGCTTCATTCTTTATAGTTGGAAAGTATGGGTCTGTTGGCTTTTTTTCATGTTAAACTCTAATGGTTGAAATACATAGGTTTGTGTACCGGTTCCACCTTTTTATATGGTTTTCAGACGATTGATTGTGTTGTGGATCATACTGTTTTATACATTACAAGATATATCAACCTTATATAGTATACTCCACAGTTTAATATAAATAATGAAATATATTTACGAGGTTGGCTGTCCGCGACGGAAAGTATACATAGTCTACGATGCATTTGGCAAAAATAGAGAGAAAAGTATAAATGGTATATAAACACATACTTTTCAGCCGTGTGAAACAGATTAACCCCAAAAAAGTGATTAGTCTATGTTTTACAAATGATTCAACCCTCATCAGCCGTGGGCAAAAGTAATATCTTTTGTGGTAAGAATTTTGTGAGATGGAACTTCTCTTTGAATGCATGCCAAGCACAATCTACTTGCAAAGACCATCTATTTTATCCTCCTCTAACTCATTAACTCTTCTAACCCATGAATTTCTTTGTAGGAAAAATATCATAAATATCCTGATTTTAAAATTTTCTTTCAAAAATAGCCAAATTTTCAATGTTATGTTAGATATAGCCATTTTTAAAAAGTTTCATATCAATCATAACCAACGAAAATGTCCATAAAATCTCATTTTTATTAAGAACAGAGTAGATAATTTGAGATTTGAATTTGAAATTGTCATATTTTATTAAAAATTAAAACTTTTTTTATCTATTAAAAAACTAAATATCGTTTATCAAAATATGGTTAAGAAAATTTGAAATTAGAATAAGGGCATTTATATGAATAAATAAAAATTATGAGTCAAATATACTTAAAAAAGACAAATTGGTTATATGTGAAATAAAAACCGGAGATTTAGCTATATATAATACCAATGTAAACTTTTCAATATTTATGATAGAAAATATAGAAACATAGTTGCTTATGATATTTCCCCCTCTTTATATCTCATTTTCTTGCATTAATAATTATGCGAGGGATTGACAGCTTGAAGTCTCCAATGTATCGAACTCTTTTTTAGGCAATTTCATACACACCCACCACCCACCCACACACAATCCCTCTCCCCAACTCACGTACAAATACTAACCTCACGACCGTCCTTGCAAGGTATCAAACTCCCCATCTTCAACCTAACTCATATATCTTATAGCTAGTGCACGAGGGCCCAAGATCTAACACCTATGCTTTTTCGATCTCAGGGTCCGGATAAAAGAGAAGAGTTGACATAAGAGAGGCCATCAGCCCATTCAAAGTTAAGGATTCACAGCCACAAACTCCTTTAATTTATCATGTGAAAGAAAAAGAAGAGTGATATCGAGACAAAGTTGTTGTTACTTTATTTTTAATGGGTTTGTTTTCCTAGTTTAAATCTGCCAGTAATTAATTAGAAATGTGTGTTATAGAGCTGCAATAAGGAATATTTGATGATGATAAGTAGATTGAAGCATTATAATTGCATGGTTGAAAAGATACTTTTAATGAATTAGCACATAAAAGAAGCTCTTGAGAAGAACATCCTCATCCAGTCTAGCCTTGAGATAGGGTCTGGGTGCAATCAAGGTATATCTTATGTTTGTTAATGACACGAGGGATTGGGTGGTGTCCAGGTAGGTCGCTTGGTGTAGAAGCGAAGGTGATGGAATATCTGACTAACAAAATTATGAAGGTGGTTAACAAACTATCAACAAGATCAAGAAATGATGTGATTGATTGTTGGCTTTTTTAATTTTTCTTTGCAATAGTACAAAAACTTAAAGACTTAAATTTGTCATAAAATGGATTCAACTCTGAGCTTGTATAATCTATATTAACTTTTTAAAATTAAAGTAAGCACCTAGACATTTATATTATTTGTGTATTCTTTTTATATTTGATTTAACTAAATATAAAGAAAAATTATGATGACTCGGGAAGCCAGACTTAATAATGAGTCACCTATAGAATTCGACCCTTAAATTTTTCTTTTTGAGTTCAAATGAAGTATTTAAAGCATTATATTCATTTTCCACATTAATTCCACAATTCAAATGCTTCCTACGTTATTATTACCAATGAATGTGTATAACTAGCCGCTTATCCAATGCCACGAGTGACGATAACTAGCCGCTTCCTATATTAATAATCATATAATAAATATATTTTTCAAAATTTTCAAATCTAAGTCTTTGAAATATTAGTAGAATTAGTATTCTTCAAAACAATTAAAGGCTCCTAATTGAATTAGACTTAAATTACTATTGTAATTTATGTTTTCTAATAAGTGAAGGGTATTATAGTAATATGATAAAAAGCACTTGGCAAATAAGTTAATGATATGATTGCAACTAAAAAAAAATATGATAAATAGCATTGATAATGCTAAAAGAATTTCTAACTATGATTAAAGCTTTAGCAAACTCTTTCTTTCTAGTATCAAAAGAATTACTACTTGATTTTACTCGGTCTGAAAGTGTTAGAACAGCATCTTACCATTTTAAAATATCACTTTTTTTCTAACTGACAAAATTATACAACCGCTTATATCAGAGCGTTGGAGTTTTTTGTTTTTCTAATATTCATCATGTTATATGTGTTTGGTCGGATATTACCTAAAACCAAACCCATCGTTTAAGATAAACCTATAAACCAAATCCAACCTTTATCACAATTTTTTAGCCATTTATACTAAACCCAACCATTTGCTGTTAAGACAAAGCAAACCCAACCAATTATGGTCGGGTTTGAATGGGTACCAATTTATAACTATTCAAATTACATAATATTAATAATACACATTATAAAAAGTGCAGCTAAGCAAAAAATAATTAAATTTTTTTTGATATTTGGTAATTTTTTAGTAAATTATCATTTAAAAAGTTAATGATTGTATTAACGTAGTAGATGTGATAAATTTTTGGATGTTTCATGAAATTTTATTAATTTTGGTCGCACTTAGGGCACAATCTTACTTGTAACACCCCAATTCAGCTTGAAGGGACAGACCGAATCGCAATACTATAAATCAGAAAGCTACTCGTTAGGTTATTTCCTACTAACTTTACAGTAGCGGATCTCAACCCTCCATGAGGCTTAAGATAAACACCATACTAAGTTTTTATAGAATGGGAGTAGAATTATATTAAATATCATAGATCTTAAACTTAAAACTCCTAAATAAACATTTAGAACCATAAGAGAGGCAACATCTCCCTTACAACTAAGAGGGTGAACTTTAGAATGTGATGTTCACTCTGATTTACATAAAGGCAACACCCCTAATGTGAAACTTGCGACTCGAGCCAGGGTTTATAATTTGAATTGGTCAGTTCGACTGTTATTTTCAGTTAAGTCAATTTCAAAACACGCATATTGAGCTAAGGCTAGTCGTAAGTTATGAGCTATGAGGGTCATGTGTACTCAAGTATATAACGATAACGTTAATAAGGCGTAGTAGAATGAGTTATCAGAGTATATGAGAGTACACCCTTTTTTTATTTTTAATAGACCGTAGAATTAGATTTAGGTCATGTATTATGTTAGAATGTGTTATTTATTATTTTAAAGTAGATTAATGCGCTTAGAGCATGTCGTTCGAGTTAAGACTCGATTATTTTATTTTATGATAATTTATTATATTTTATTTTATATTTTTTTGAGATTTATTTAGTATTTTTGACTCGAGTAAGGAGCGGGTCAAATTTTATTTATAAAACTACCCCTTTCTCCTTTCTCCTCGACGACCAACACCACAACCCTTGTTCTACCACACCGTCGCCAGAGACTGCCGCTGGTAGCACCTCCGCCCGTGACTCCGTTGTCGCTCTACCTCCCCTCCTTCCTTTCCCCTTCTTCCTCTCCCTACTCCCTCCTTCCTTCCCTAGCCCTAGTTGACCGCCACCTTGCTATTTTTTATCATCGTCGCCTACCTCACTACCGACCAACTCCCTCCCATTTCGCTGGCCAACATAGCAATCACTGCTCCTTTGTTACTAAAGGTGATTGCCTGAGAGTACTCGGCCTTCGTACTTAGGGCTAGAAGATATATAGGGGAAAGGAGAGGGCTTAGGATATACTAGTAGTCCCAAGGGGCAAAAAAGAAACATGAGAAGATGCCAAGAGAGGCATTAGCAGACGCAGCCTAATGGTTCTCCACTAGATGCCCTTATGACAATTCAATAAAATTCAATAGAAGATACATATGGTTTCTTTATGAATGAGAGTCAATTCTCATTTGTTAGCTTGTTATAGTTATTTCTGGACTAGTAATACTCGTTACTAACGGTTTTTATTATATATGTAGTTGATTGCTATGTGCACATACAAACCTGGCATGTAACGACCCAACCCAAAGTGCAACGTAATGGGCTAAGTCATTTCTTTAAAATGGGTACCCCGGAAGTTAAAAATCTATAGTCCATTCCCACTTATAAACATGATCTTCTCCCAGTAGGTATTAGATGTGGGACTAAGTTGAGGGATCTCACAATCCACCCACCTTAGGAAATTTCGTCCCCGAAATGCCTATACTCGACCCGTTGCTCGCCCCAGCCCACAACCTTTCTGGCCCGTGACTGGTAGCCTAGCCAACATCCATAATCCAGCCCACCATCTAACACGGAACTAGGTCGGCTTTGATACCATTTGTAACGACCCGGCCCAAAGTGCAACGTAACAGGCCCAGTCATTTCTTTAAAATGGGTACCCCAAAAGTTAAAGATCTATAGTCCATTCCCACTTATAAACAGGATCTTCTCCCTGTAGGTATTAGATGTGGGACTAAGTTGAGGGATCTCACATGGCACATTATGTTTGGATTGTTGTATTTTGACTATGATATTTCAGTTTATAATATGATGTTTCATGATGGAATGATAATAATAATGTTTTGAGATTGATATAGTAATTGAAAATGATATGGCAGATTTGATAGATATAACAGAAATGACAGATGGGTCAAAACCCAATTCATGTTTTGTGATTCTGTTATTATGAAAACTATGGTGTGATGGAAATGAAGATTGTCTTATTTGGTGATATATAAATATATTGTGTGAAAGAGTGACCCATTATTGTACTTTAGGGGACACTCTATCCATTTTATTTTAGAAATTTTATCATAATTATTTTTGGTGTAAATTGTATGACATGTCATTTACGTAATATCCTCTTGGGGTTCATTGCATCTCATACATGCATTACGAGATTTATCATCCATTTTAAAATGCCAAGAGTAGATTCTTCCAGGGTAGGTTCCGGTTAGTCGACTTAATTGGGTGACCTGTAACATATCGGTTCGGTTCGCAAGTGAGCCAGATTTGAGGTGTTGCACCTAATGTAGCTAAGAGGTTGAATGTTGTTACATGCTCCTATTCTTATACTTAATTTTAGTGATTGGATTAGGTAGCTTGATTTTTTAATGTGAATAAGTGTAGTGTATTAAACACTGGATCGTGGTTACGTGTTCCGAACACCCCATAAAAAAAGTTAAACACAGAAGCATCATCGGATGCTAGGGTATCATACCCTCATACCTGATCTTCCCGTGGGATCTTCACTCTATAAAATCCGTACACTCCTACCCACGTGTCTCTACACACATAGTTTCACCCAAATAAGTTTCGTGTAAATAGGTTCACTCCTCATCATGTTCTAGGACTTTAAGACAGTTATCCTTTGTCTCAAAGTTTATCTACTCCATGTTGATAATAATAATAGAATAAGTTAAAATATTAAACACATGCAAATATCATACCATAACTCAATCCAACACACAAGGTTCATCGAATTCAGGTTTAGGGCTCATGCCCATAATATTGTCATCCAAAATAAGGTTCAATACATAAACATAACACATAGGGCCTCTACCACCACCATCAAGCCTCCATTCCGTGCACCTAGGTCAGCCAATGTCACGGAACCTCAGCTACATACATATAGAAAAAACATCAATAAATAACAAGTTGATTACTGGTCCTAAATAACTACTTGTAAAAGTAATATTGGCCAATGAGTATTATATTGCGCATGAAAACATAGAAAACTTCAGAAAGCCTCACAGGGCTATAAGCAAGGATAACTTATTTAAAAGAGTTAAAACACTTGCATGACAAAAAAATCATACTCATACAAAAAAGTGATGAAATTTGGATAAGTAGGCCTTAACACTCAAAGGGTTGGGTGAAAAATTTACCAAGCTCTGGTCCATGGGCCAACATGGTAAACTAGGTCCACTAAGGTTGGGGTAAGGTGTTGGGAATAGTATTCTTGGGCCGTAAACCAATTTTGTTAAGTATCGTTCATGGTCTTGGAGACTCTAAATAGGCCTAGGTCAATGGTATATTTATCCAACATCATGGGCTTGAGTCTAATAAGATTTTAGGTCTAAACGCTAAGGATTTGGGCCTGAATGGACTTATGGGATGCACGGCGGCAAAGGGAACACATAGTGTCACCAAAAATTGGCACACAAGTATATGGTTTGTGTAAGTAATATAGTGATGAAATAAGGATCATTTTCAACCACCAATTGAATAGAGTAGTTAGTGTGAGAGCTATGACCAAGTAGTTGTTACCTTACCCCCACAAGAGATAGCTACTTGAGGGCTTTCTTATCTTTGCCTGACAACCCCACAAGAAACAGCTTTTTTAGTTGGCTGTTGAGTGGTTTTGGCCTATGCTTTTAAGCTTCATTTCTGTAATGTTTATATGATAGTGGTTAAATTGTAAGTTTTAAAAATTTTTAACATCGTACTTCAGTTCTCCCTAAGATCGAAAAATTGGGATGTTACAGATAGGGTCAGAGGAGAGTTAGGAGCACTAGGGTTGTCCCAATATGCATGGGATTGAGTTTACCAGCTACCTTGCATACCATTGCCTTTATTGAGCATCATTGGGCCAAATGAAAATTGCAAAATAGCCTTATTAGGCAGTGTTGGTGGCCGTCTTTAAAGGGATGTGCAAGGCAGAACCAGAGACCGTACCAATATGACCTCTAGATGAATGACCACAATTGTTAGATTATTCAGTCAATAAATATGGACCCACAGCCAAGGTACACAAATCAGATGGTTAGCAAATGATCAAACAACTAGTACAACCCATTAGTAATTGGTCTCGCCAATGAGAGATCGACTCGGGCGAGAGTTTTTTACGCTGATTGTGGATGCAGTGAGGGAGTATTCTTCAAGGAGAGAGTGATTCATTGTGCTTAGACAACATGATTAGGGTTATTTCCTTGAGCCATAAAATTGAGCCTTTGCCCCACGTATAGGAGGTACCTTTGTGGTACTAATTAGGGTTTGCAATGTAGGTAGTTGATTGCAGACCAGTCTTAAGGCAACACTGTATCCCCAGCTTGGGAGCAACTCAAATGGGGACTTTAATTCAGACTAGACCACACTAATCAGATAGAAGGACATCAATGTATACTCATTTTAATTGATAGCCTTTCTTGAGAGTCTACCATAGTGGTATTAGTCATGTGAGTTAAGATCAATAGTACAAATCGATAGGGGACGACCAATCACATATTACTGAAGAACAAATGAGACACATGCCAAACCTCAGTATAAGTCCTCGTAGGCTCAAAAGGAGATAATATTCTTTGGGTTGTTTGAACCCTGCCTATCTAGAAGCACGTGGCTAGTACGATATCAAGAAATACATGCCTATTGTTGGTAGATTGGATTAGATCAACTTAGGAGCCATCTCTTAGACTCATCATTGATTAACTATTGCCTAGACCGTTCACCTGTAGTGGAGTTGAATTATGATAATCTTAGAGACAAGTATATTGACCTACTAATGTTTTTGGCCACCCAGTATCCTGCATAGAGATTTGACTACCCATCATGACTCAGATAGATACCCTCACATCACCTCAGATCAGAACGACGTACCTACTAGGATTTTTTGAGCTCGCCCCACTCCTCTCCACCATAACAGATGTTAGACCACCACACATGAGGAGGCAATACCCACTACTTAGATTTCTAGAACAGTGTGACCAGACTTCCACGAGAGATCCAGTTCGCCTTTACTATAACCCATAGACATCAAATAGAGCCGTATATTTCCACATACTCCTCCAAATATACCAATCCTACCACGAGTTTACTCAAATGGTTGTCATGAGCAAACATTGTCCAGTGCACGTGCCACAAACCAGATCCAGATTCTGTAGTTCCATGCACAGTATGCCTTCATACTCTTTGTGACACGTTGTGCATACACTGGTGTGCTTGCCGCCTTTCCATTGCAGTGGGTTTCCTTTAGCAATTAGTGGATGTATAGAGTGTTACCAAAGTTCTAGTACACAAGTAAATTCATAGCAGTTGTTTTTGTTCCTTTATGGAACACAGTGAAATACTCAACTTGGGACTGAGCTCAGCTAGGACCCAATGAGTGGTCCAGTTCCTTGCGCAATGGTAGCGGGGCAAAGTGAGGTGGCAATAGGTCACAAGAAGGGGCGGGGTGGTGGTTGGCTACGAGGGGGGTGATGATTGGCAATGGGGTTAGGCAAGGGTCCGATCGTGGTGCAGGGCTGTCGAGGGGAGCGGCATCGGCTGAGGAGGCATGGGGTGGGGAGTGGTTGATCGGCCACTGTGTCCTCCAGGAGCCTGGCCCCAAGTTGGAAACACGCGGCCAGGTGGTGTGAATACAACCATTAAATGGTCAGGTGTTAACGAGGCAGGTCATGTCACACACTCCATTAAATGATGCATCTGACCAATTAATAGCAACAAAATTGGTGGCATTAATTTTTTAAAAAAAATTAAAATTTGACACAAAAATTTCACTGTGAAAATGATGACAAAGTAATTTTGAAATTGAAATTTCAATGATAATTTTTTTAAAAAAATGCACCACCAAATTTTCAATGGCTTATATTTTTTACACCAAAACTTCAGTGGCAATTTGGTGGCAAAGTAACTTTGACACTAAAATTTTAGTGATAGTTCAATGACGAATTTTAAAATGCACCACCAAATTTTCGGTGGTTAAATTTTGGTGACTAATAATTTTGACACCAAAATTTCGGTGGCAAGTCATGGTAAAGTAATTTTAACACCAAAATTTTGGTGATCGTTTGGTGACAAATTTTAAAAATTGCACCATCAAATTTTTAGTGGTTGAATTTTGGTCACTTATAATTTTGACCTTGAAATTTTGGTGGCAATTCGGTGACAATTAATTAGCCACCAAATTTTCGGTGACTTTCAATGACAAAACGGTAATAAATTTTCATGTTGATGCTAATTGGTGACAAATCAGTGGTAAATTTATCACCAAAAATTTTCAGTGACGAAATACCCTTTTTCCACTAGTGTTAAGTGTTAATCAATTCTACACCTTCATCAATGGAGTGTGTTTGTTTACATATTTTATTTAAGCATTTTTTATATATTATAAATAATACAAAAATATAGACGGTTAGAAAAGGTCTTTGGGAGAGGGAAATTAATTTTTTTTTTTAAAAAAGATCTTACCTGTCTCACAAAATGTTATAAACGAAAAATATAGGGTGAATAGATTTTTTTATTTTTTGGCAAATTAGTAGTTCACAAAGAGAATATCTAATGTCACATTCTTAACAAAATTGGGTCCCATCATTGATGGTAACTTGGTCATACTCCTTAAGTGGGGTGCAATACCCTTTACTAGTTACTAGGGATGCATTACCTTTAGAGGGTAGTGACTAGCTACATGCCTACATCCCTTTCTCAGAGGACCACGCCCGGGTGCAGTGAATATAAGATCTAGGTAAGAGGTGGAGAGTTTAATACCTTGTGAGAGCGATTATGTGAGTGTAAAACCCACGATTCGGAGTTAGGTTTTATATTTAGAACCGGTCGGGTGACCGTTATTTTTTCGAGTTGAGTCAGTTTCAGGACACGTGTACCGAGCCGACGTCGGTCGCGTGTATGAGCTTATGAGGGTCATGCGTACCCAAGTATATGATGATAACGGTCAGAAACACAGCAGCAACAGAATGAGTTATCAGAGTATATGAGAGTATGCCAGTGATTTTTTATTTTTTATATAGTAGATCGTAGAATTAGTTTTAGGCCGTTTACCGCGTTAGGACGCGTTCGGGCAGTTTGGGTGGGTTGATAGTTCTAGAGCATATCATTATAATTTTTTGCTCTTGTTTGATTTTACGGGATTTTTCCCGATTTTTATGAAATTTTTTAGGATTTAATACGAGTTAGTTATGATACTTGACTCGAGCCGGAGACGAGTCAAGTCTTAATTACA